>JAIQCW010000130.1:0-148379 GCA_020283715.1 Cytauxzoon felis
GAGGTCCAATCACTTTCCTTCTTAATTCCAATAGGCGTGGAGCCCTCTTCCATTTACATCCCCTTCCAGCTCCCGTAGATCGCTTCCAGGTTCCACTTGAGGTCCAGTACTACTCTCCTTTCCACTCGCCGTGGTGGCCTCTCTATTTACCTCACCTCGACTCCCATAGATCGTCTCGGATATTTCGCCACGATCTCTGGGAGTGGCTATACTCTTTAGAGATAGGTAAATAAAGGAGCTGACGGCAGGATTGACCTCAAGTGGAGAGCTCTCTGCAAGAGGAACAGAGGTCGTAACCTCAGGTGGAGAGGTGGATTGAACTTCGGGTGGAGAGCTGACGTTGGAATGTAACTTCGTGTGGATAATAAATTATTTTTATTGTATTTGAAATCACGTACCCGAAATCATTTTGTTGTAATCTTCTTCTGATATAGATTCGTTTCCAATCTTTATTAGATTTATGTATTAATCTATAGAGTGTGTGTGTTATGAGGATGTGAATAAAACTATACTTTTCTAAGAATGGGAATATTGTTAGATATGTTTGTAGATGTTTATTATTTATTAATCTTTTTCTATAACAATATATAATCCAACAGCTATATGCATATTGACTATTAATAATAGCTCTATTATTTTTATATTTATCTTCAGGTAATGGTGGATTAATTTCATATTCTAAATCAATAGGTATATCACCAATATGAAATTCATTTGGTATACATTCAAAACATTTATCAATTTTACCTAATTGTATTAATTTATCTAATTCCATTTGTTCTTTAATAGTAGTATTAGTATCAATACCAGTAATTTCTAATGGTTTAATATTTAATTCATCATCATACCATATTTTTTTTAGCATATTCTATAGTATTTAATGATAATTTCGATTCTATTAATTCCCAATCACCATTAACATATTCATAAATACCTTTACCTAATATTTCATCATTATTAAAATTTTTCTTTATATATAATTTATTATATTTAAATGCTCTATTTATTTTATACCAATGTTTAACATCTATAATATTTGATATAATTGATGTTATATTCTCTTTACATTTTATTAAATTATCTACATGTTTTTCAATTTGATACCAATTATTTAAATCACGTGATATAACTAATTCATTTTTCAATTCTGATACCCATTTTTTTATAATCTCACATAATACAAGTACAAATACATGATCTGTACTATTATAACACATTTTTATATTATATAATTCATCCCTTGTTATATTACATAAATCTATCTTTAATAACTCATCATATAATCTATCAAATACCATTATCTGATGATACTCTAAATATATCACACTATTCATACCCAATGAATGAACCACATCACTCAATGATGGATTAATGAAATTTATAAAATTATCTGATGATGAAGATATAGTACTAATCTTCTTTCCACTCGAAGTTCCACCTGAGGTCATTCCACTAGGCGTGGAGCCTTCTCCACCTGAGGTCGTCTTGCAGACAGCTTCTCTATTTACATCCCCCTCCGCTTCCCTGAGATCAGCTGCGGGTCCCACCTGAGGTCCAGTACTACTCTTCATTCCACTCGTCGTGGTGGCTTTTCTATTTACCTCACCTCGACTCCCATGGATCGTCTCGGATTCCACCTGAGGTCCAGTACTACTACCTCCACCTTCGCCACGATCTCCGGGAGTGGCATCACCCTTTAGGGATAGGTAATTGGAAGAGCTGACGGCAGGACCAACAGTGGTTGTAACCTCAGGTGGAAAATCATGGGGTTTTTTATCATTATGGTGTTTTTTATCCCCAGAAATCCCCATTACCCCACTTTCTCCACTTGAGGTCCAATAATTACCTTCATCTTTTTCATTCGAAGTTATATAACTACCTTCATCTCTTCCACTATGCGTGATACCTCTTTTATTTACTTCACCTTGAAGATCCCGTAGATTGCTTCCAGGTATTCCACTTCCGCCACGATCTCCGGGAGTGGCTCTACTCTTTAGAGATAGGTAATTGGAAGAGCTGACGGCAGGACTGACCTCAGGTGGAGAAGGCACCACGCCGAGTGGGACAGTAGATGATAATGATTGGACCTCAGGTGGAAGAGATTTCGATTGTGTTTCGAGTGTATAATTATAGATGATATTTTTTTTAAATTGTATGATATGATTATGATTGAGATTGAATAATTGTAATTGTTGATTGAATAGATTGTTATTGATGGTACCATATTTATGTATAAATTTGGCTATAAGTTGTGTTATATTATTATTAAAGAATATATAAAATTCATTTAATAGCCAAGATTCATTAACATGTAATATAAATGATAATGCTTTAATAATTTCTAATGTATAACCAATATTATTAAATAAATTTTTAATATTATTTCTAGATTCTTGTAATTGTATAGATTGTCTATATAATAATTCATTTTTATTTTCACCTATAAAATCATCTTTACTAAATATACCATATTTTTTTTTATATTAATATTTAATAATTTACCATTATTATATTGTAATTTATTAGACCATTCATTAATATTATCTAATGTAGATGGTAATATAGGCATTTTTTTTAATTGTTCATATTCATAATCTAATAATTCATCTTTATCTATTATATAATTTTGTATAGCATAATTTTTTGTAATTGATTGAAATTTATTTAATAAACTATATGTATGTATAGAAAATAATGTGAAGAATAGAGCGTTATTTTTATAATTTACATTTGTATTCGATTGTATAATACCTAATTCTTCATCTGTATCATTATATAATAATTTATAATCATCATATTCATCTAATAATTCATTTGTTATTTCATTACCTAATACTTCATTACCTTCAGCAATAGGTAAATCTTCACTTAATGCTAATTCTGTACCTAATCTATATAATATTCTATATACTGATACACCACTAATTTCAATACATGAATTTATAATACTCCTTAATTCCATAATCAATTTATTCCATACACATAAATCTATACCATCATCCATCATTAATAATAATCTACGAAATACCTTAAGACTACTTATAATCATAAATGATTCCAATCCACGTGAAGCATCCTCTATACCTACACATGCACTATTCAATAAACTACATACACCATCATATGTCATTATCTCAACACCACTCGAGGTTACATCACTAACTTCAGTTCCACCTTCCTTTCCCAATGCCGTTACACCCGAGGTCATTCCACTAGGCGTGGAGCCTTCTCTATTTACTTCCCCTTCCAGCTCCCGTAGATCGCTTCCAGGTATTCCACTTGAGGTTACATCCTTATATTCGTCTTGCAGACAGCTTCCTTTATTTATCTCACCTCGACTCCCATGAATCGTCTCGGATTCCACCTGATGTCCAGTACTACTACCTCGACCTTCGCCACGATCTCCGGGAGTAGCATCACTCTTTAGAGATAGGTAATTGGAAGAGCTCTCTGCAAGAGGAAGAGAGTTGGATTGGACCTCAAGTGGAGTGGATTGGACCTCGAGTGGATCGGATTTCGTACAATATTCTGTAGAATTATGGATGATATGATTGAGTAGTAGTGGGAAGATATCATCATAATGTATATTATTGGGTGATTTTAAGATCCAGTATAATAATGAGAAGATGATTTGGTATATATTAAAGTTATTATATTGATTAAGGAATTTCAATTGATAATGGAATTTTGTTAGATAATTGATGATGAATTGTATTAAATAGCTAATTGTAGTACCAGTTAATATACTAATTATAGGTAATGTTATATATTTATATAAAAAATTATTAGATTTTAATCCTAAACCTATACCATATGAATCTTTCATTAATTCTACTAGTGAATTATTATATTTTAATGGTTCATTATACCATATTGAATATAAATTTAACATATCTTCATCTGTTACTGGCCATTTTAAATTAGGATAACATTTTATAAAATTACTATATGTTTCTGCTTGTGCTGTTAATATATTTTCTACATCAGTTAATATTTCAGAATCTAATATATTATTATTTATTTTTATATCTGATATTAAATCAATTTTTTTATATATTTTATTAATTACTATTAATATTTTTTTTGCACGTTTGGGGTTATATATTAACATATTTTTTAAATGTATATAATATGGTAAACCTAAATAACCTCTTAATGCTGTATCTGTTAATATCCTTTCATCATCACCGTCACCAACACCATTACAATCACCACCATCATCACCAACATCATTTAATATTGATTTAATATCAATTGGTTTCATAACATCACCAGTTAATCTCTTCCATATATTTAAAATACCAAATTCATATAATAAACCATTTATAAAATCATTTGGTGGACTTGGTCTACCTAATAATGTTCTTGATATTTGTACCAATGTTTTAAATGATATAGATAAACCTGGTTCTATACCCATAATCTTACAAATCTCTTGTATACTATCATGTTTTTCTGATAATTTTTCAGCCTCTCTACCTAATTGTATTAATTTATCACGAGGATTTGGATTCATTCCTTCTGGTCTATTATATAAATCCAATGGTAAATAATCAAACCAATCCTTTTCATCAGAAGAATTTGTTATATCATAAATGTTCATTGAATGTCTAATGAAGTTGGATGATTTAAAATCATAAAGTTTATGACATTTTATAAACAATAATGAATTATTAGAGAATATATTCTTAATATTATTATTAGAAATAATATTTACATTAAAATGTATTGTATTAATGTCATTCTTTGAATATTTTGGGGTAATTTTGATGAAATTTCCATTATACGATGAATTTTCATTCTTCTTACTTATATTGAAGAATTTTCTACTGAAATTATATAAAATTGTACCATATTTTAAATTTATACCAAATGATGGTAATATAATATGTTTTCTTTGAAATTTATAATCATTTTTCTTCAATTTATTATTATAATCAACATTTATAGAATTTAATTGATAAATATCCGACCTTCTCTTGAATTTATTACTAGAATGTGTAAAATTTCGGGATAAAATTTCCCATCTAGTAGGATATTTTATGTCTACAATATCAAATGAAGATTCTAAACATCTTACAATAAAAATATATAATAAATTAACATATATATATATCAACACATATATTAAACGTGCATAACCCATAACTTAGCAACTTTAAGTCGCCATTACTATAATATACAATGTAACTCTACACATCTATCAACATAACCACACCAATAATAGGGTAATTTATATTCTCATTCTTAATAACAAATCTTCCATAAAATTTATTACTATTCTTAATCATCCTATAATCAATGTTAGATGTTGATGAACGTATAGAACAGTCTGGGTGTGCAGATACGTATAAATTAGTACAAGATTGCATAGATAAATATAATCGGTAAGTTATAAATCTTATTCAATTTCTAAAATACATTTAAATCATCAGTGATTGGAGAAAATGCCAAGATGAACTAAAAAATCTATCAAATTGTCTACATAAAAATTCTTGACATTAATCTCATTCTCATGTATATATATTACATTTTATACTTCAAATTTTCATAATATTCATTAACTCAAGCTAGATTTCTTCACTACCATCAAATAATTGTTCACTGCTTCCGGATTCTTCAATAAATCAGCATATTGATCTGATACGTTAACGTATTTATCATTCAACTCTAATACACTCAGTGAAAATGGAGCATTAAATTCCGTCGTCACCTTTCCATCTTCCAATGAAAATAAATAGTCACCTTCACGGACATGCTGACGATCAGTAAAACTCAAATAATCAATTGATTTCACTGACTTCAGTCTCTCTTTAGTTACACCAAGCTTATACTGTTGAAATTCTAAACTTCTCAAATAATATCCGTCTTTTAGGTATTGTACATCCGAATCACCATGGCGGCCAGATGCTCCAGATGTATTCAACAATTTTGAACCATCCGAAACCATTTTAACTAATCGTATACCATAGATATATTTTAGAAAATTCAGAATAGTATTATTTCATGTGTTTATCTTCTTCTTCGATGGTGGTACTGTACCCTCCCTAAAACCATTCCTAAAACGACGTCTCACCAATTTCAAGTGACGGCACCTAAAAATATAATATAAATCATATCAAGTAAGTAAAAATAATTGTTTAAATTCTTGACTTTCAGTTGAATCAAGAAAACTTTTCAAATAATTTAATACTAACCTTCCAGTCCCGGTAGCCTTGCGACGCAACGCCTTAAATGACCAATTGTACCTCCTAGTTTTCTTATCTGGATAGCCTAAATATTATTTACAGTAAATGAGTAGATCAACATACCACAAGATGCACATCTCTTCTTTTGATCATGGAAGGCACGTTTACCGCATCTAATACATAATACATGCGTTTTTCCGTTCCTTAAACCAAAGGATCCGGTACCTTTACCGCACTTTCCCATATTTTAAATAACAAATCTACTAAAATTTTAATATTACACGTAAATTTTAATGCTTACATTCACCAAGCATCAACCACCCCATCATCAGAGATCACAGCATTAGGGGTGTAATACATCAATTCATGTCCCCAAAATTCGAACTATCTAGGACTCCATTATTAAATTAGTTTTATTTAAATAAGTTTTACATTTAAATTTATGAAACTAATATGATTTATACCACAATTCCCATGTATAGACATTATAGTTATAATCCGAGGTCTTTCCACTCGCCGTGGAGCCTCTTTTAATTACCTATCTCTAAAGAGTAGAGCCACTCCCAGAGATCGTGGCGGTGAAGGTATTGATGAAGTCAGTGATGGATCATCCATCATGGGAATGATGGAAGATGGTGCTAAGGATGTGTTGGATATAACCTCAGGTGGAGAACCCGCAGCTGATCTCAGGGAAGCGAAGGGGAAAGTAAATAAGGAAAGCCACCACGGCGAGTGGAATGGTGATTGTAACCTCAATTGGAGAGCTTACGGCAGGATAACGAATGGTGTAACTGTTATTGGAGAAATCCGGCGGTACACAACACTTCATTATCTATTTTGTTCGTGTAATGCATAGGTGAGAGTAGATTAAAGTGTAATGTTATATGTTGAGATGAGTGGGTATGTTGATTTTGTTTGATTATTGCAAAAGAATGTATTGGTGAAACTTAAGAGACTTTCTAAATTGTAGTGTTCAGTCTGACAATTTGCAACTAGTGATTTTAATTTCTCTATCCATTCATCTTTAAAATCCCCACTTTCATATAATTCCTATGGGGTGATGTTTATTTTTGATCATGGACTTACGAAATATTTAGCATCGAGTAATACATTAATAAACCCGATAATTCTGCGATTATAGTATAAATCATTGATATCATCCAAAATATTAAATAATTCTTCAATTATTATTGAGAAGTGATGATTATCCAATTCACTTCTCAATGCTTTACCTAATTCCGTCTCGTTACTATAAAATTGTCACATCAAAGCAATAAGAAAAATACCATTTCGTATGAATTAGAAAATGCCTCAACAACTCCAAATCACTCTTTATCAAACGAACAACACACAACTCCTATATAAGAAATTATTTATTTATAAACAAAGGATGGAAAATGGCTGAAGGCATGACTAGGATCTCGGGAGAATAATAAATGGGGTAGAGAGAAAAATTATGTGGCGATCATAAATATGGTGTAAATTATCCACACTAATAATTATTTAAATTTAATATCCAAGTAAGATGCTAACATATATGATCATCCGATGTAAAGTCATTAACTCCTGCTGTATTTTTATTAGCCTTTGTAGCATGATTATCAACAGTTTGAACATGATCTTTATTGGGATATTTATACCACCGTCTATTTGGTCCAATGACGTACGCCTCAACATCACTAGGCTTATAATCAATATCCAATAGTGCTACAATATTAACCTTAGCTATCCCTACTGCATTAGTAGTAGGATTACCTGTAACTTGTACTTCAGGAACCTTACCAGCTTCCACTTGAAAGTAAACTATATCGGTTCCAAGTGTGTCAGCGTTTACAGTATTACCAGCAGGAGTTTCACCAGCATTAGTAGCAGCAGTAGCAGAATCATTCCATGCTGTGGGTTTCCAATTCTTTGAAATGTTTGCATACCGTAAATTAGCCTTACGTATGTCTACATCCCTAAGATTAACTTTATCCAACCCGTTGGCCTTTAACACGCAAAACAGTATAGTAATTATGGTAAATATTGAAAAGAGAGCACCGAAAAATAGATATAACATTGAGGTTTCTATGAAACACCCCATGAATAACCCAATGAATATACCGAAGAATGCTAAACTTGCCATTACAGCAGATGTTTCAAGAGGTTTTTTAATATTCTCATCAGTTTTCCAATTAGTTTTAATATTAGTACCGGTAAGTTCATTCTTTACATCATCAGTTAATTTTTTGGCAACAGCCCCCCCATCTATTAAATAAATCAACTCCAGCATAAACTTGTTTAGCATTAGAAGGAGGTTTATCTTCAGATTGTACAGATAGTTCATTGTAATCGTAATAATATTCTTTCTGTTCAAGGGTTGCTGATGTTGTTTTCGTATTATTAGTTGCTTTAAGGATCCCTTCAATGGCCCACCACTCATATTTTGGCTCCAATATATTCCAACATTGATCGATGGACCACAGGATGGAATGATGAATACTCACGTAAGATGCCACAATTTATGATTCTTAGTTCTCTTTTCAATTGAATGATCATACCATCTACCATTTGGTCCAAATGCACCTTTTTTAGTATAATCAATATCCAAAGCGGTAAGGAGTATAAAACTACTATACTTGGCTTTATCAAGAGTATCATTAGCTTGAGTAGCACCATCTAGTTGACCATGCATATATATTCCGGCTATCGCGCTCGATATTGCAATACCTCCGAATACTAGAGCAGATGTAGATGTAATGAACGTGAATAAAAAGAGAGGAGCAGCTAAAGATTTCGTATCCTTACGAAATATAATAAAACTTAATAAAAGTACAGATCCAAACACGATTACAAGAGAGAATATCCCAAAAGATACAATAATGTTTGCTTTTATTATATTAGTTGGCGTATCATAACCATTAGCAGAATCATATGTGGGTGGATCAAAATTTGGAGCATTTTGCATATCTGGAGTTTTTATATGATCACCATCACGTAGAGTGTTATAAAGTAGAGGATTATTATCACTGTGATCATTTCCTTCCTGTTGCCATTCCTCATTAGCACCAGCCTTCGGTTTATATCTAAACAATTTAACAGTCTCATTAGTGCCAGGTGTATATTTATATGATAATCTAGTTCCATCAATGTTGGTCTTAAGTGCCTTCTTATCATGAAAATTTCCAGAAATTAGGCATGTGAAGACGGGAATTAATCCGAAGATAGAGAATATTATGCCGATGAGTACATGTGTACATGGGGATTTAATATTCCATATGATGAGTAACAAGAGGAATATAATGGAAAGTGATATACCCGCTATAACAGTTGAAGTTATCACAGGATGTTTCATTACAATGTCCGTCTGATAAAGCGTTTCCATCCAATCTTTACCCGCAGTTTTAACATTATCCAATTTCCGTACACCGTCTGTTAATTTCCCGGCCAATTCATTCTTTTTAGTCATTCCATCAATAGAAGCATCATTGTAATCTGTACCTTTAACAATTTTAGTGTTGCCAGATTTAATATGATCCTTAATATTTCGAGTACCAGGATTAGTTGCAGCTTGACCTGTACCGGTACTCGGATTATGTGTTCCCCATGTATATTTCTTTCCTTGTGGAACTGCTTCTGAATTATTGGCTGCACCAAATATATTATCCAATGCCCACCATTCATATTTTGGATTCAATATATGCCAACATTGATCGACGGTCCATAGTATGGGACAAATGCTGGATATGTACCGTTCCAAGGTATACGATCACCTTCCCATTGTTTACCTGGACCATTAGCACCTACACCATCTAGTATATCCAATAGGGCTATAGAAGGAGTACAAAGCTACTAATACTGGCATTCTTAAGAGTATCATTAGCTCCACCACCTAGTACACCATGCATGTGTATCCCGGCTATTGCACTCGATATCGCAATTCCTCCGAAGTTTAGAGCTGAAACTGATACAATGAAAGTGAATAGAAATAAAGGTGCAGCTAAAGAATTTTCATCCTCGAGGAATAACAAATATGAGAACATCAGTACGAGCGCAAAGATAACCATCAAAATTCAAATCCCAACAAGTATTAAAATCCTCGCATAATTATAAGCGGCTTTAAATTTATTATCAGGGCTAGTACCTGTATGTTTCTTAATTGCACGTTTCTCTACGTAATTTCCCAATACTATAGCAATAATGAAGGTAATGCATGTGATTATACCAAAGTAAATAGCACCATATTTAGGATATTTCAAAAAGTCGGGATCATTAACATCTATGGATTTACAAAGATAAATCCCATAAATTAATCCAAATAACAAACTGAGGGCTATAATACCGGAAAATACGTAACCAATTATAGATGTACCACCGCCTTTTTTTAAATGCTTTTCAAGATTAGTTTCAATTGGCACCTCTAATTTTTCACTTAGTTCAGTATCAGTAGGATTAGTGCCAGTTTTATTAGCAGCTTTTCTTAGATTATCAGCCTGCCATCCTTCATATTTCGGCTCTATTATATTCCAACACTGATCGACAGTTCATAAATAAGTAAATATTCAAACAGAAGGTCATACCTAGTCAACACTCCACTTCCACTTGAGGTTACATCCAACACATCCTTAGCACCATCTTCCATCATTCCCATGATGGATGATCCATCACTGACTTCATCAATACCTTCACCGCCACGATCTCTGGGAGTGGCTCTACTCTTTAGAGATAGGTAATTAAAAGAGCTGACGGCAGGAAGTGGAAATTACATCCGTTAAAAACCTCAACTTACCGATATTATATTTGATTTGAGACATTCTTTTGCACAATTTAAGAGTTTTTTATCAATTATATATTGAATTAGGTCGATAGTTATGGGAATATGGGACTTGGAGATCATGTTTTCCAAATCTGTGCGGAATATGAAGGAAATGATTACGGACAAACCATTGTCGGAGATAATCGAGTATGTAACCTCCTGGTGCTTGTATAGATCCAACTTAAGATCGTATAAACAGAGAGATGTAATGTAAAGTGTGTTTCCTAATCTCGACATTATATTCATACGATCCTTGTTGTTAATCTAAATAACATGTACATGAAGATAAATGAATGCAGGTCAACTTACAATGTGTAGAGCGGTCCCATCATGGGACAATTCGCACTTCGTGAAGTATTCGTGTTTAATTCTATAGTCATAGACGTTGAACAATTTCAGATTAATCTCATCAGGGGAAGAGTTTATTGTACAAAACGTGTTGGAATTCAATAATTTTATTGTACCTTGGGACGGTGGTGTCAATTTGTGTATTAAAATATTAACAGCCAAGAGGCTGGGATTATATGATAGGATATAATACAGATCATCACAAAACAAAAGGAAATCTAAATTCGAGACAAGGCTGGTGGTAAATTCAACCTTTTTGCCGCAGATTAATAAATCGTGCCTTATTAATAGCAATTCACAGTCGTTATTAATATGAACCAACGCATATTTAACATATGTGTGGGTCTTATAACAGATAAATATTAGACCTTCAGCTATTATAGAGAGATTTAACAGCAATACATCACATTTGTCCCTAAATCTCTCAAGGACAATCACAGATTCCTCCAATTGAACTTGTAGCAACTTCTTTTCCTTACAAATAGATACAACCAGTGGGTTCTTCAATGAAAGCAGAGCCAAAATACGTTTACGATGCCTCTTTTCCACTAGATTACCATCCGATATCCTATATATGCCCTTGCGCGACCCTAAGGTCATAAAGCCGTTTGTAACGTTCGCTGCTGTACATTCACTACCAACGTCATATTTCTCCATCAATACTTCATCTTGATCATACGAGTACTAAACACATTTGATGAGGAATAAATTCCTTCAATTGACTCACCTCGAGGATATATACTCTAGTTTTAGACGTCAAGTAGTAATATCGCTCATTACTACACAATACATGCTTAATATCATCATCAATCTCTACACTTTTAGATATAGACTGAAGTTGATCCATTATATATAAATTTTATTGCGATGTGAAGGTATTTTAACAATATTAGATCATACTGCTCATGGGTGGGGGATGGAGCGTGATGTCGAGGTGTAAATCTAAAATTTTAATACATCTCGATTGAATAATGATCATTCCTATACGGTGTTTTACTTGCGGTAAAGTTATAGGTCATCTTTGGGAAAAATGGCTAGAAATGTTAAAAGATAATATCACGGAAGGGTAGGTTACAAGATTACAACTTAAACTGGTTGGGGATCCATAATTGACGATATTTATGGAAATATTCCCTCAAATCTAATATATAATTGGATTTCTAATTTATTTATTCATTAATCATTAATTTCATGAAAAATTCTACAGACAAGCGCTGGATGACCTGGGACTATCACGCTATTGCTGTCGTCGAATGATACTAACACATGTAGACTTGATAGAGAAGTTATTGGTATACAACAGTATGTTTAATTTGATATATAAATCACATGTTTCCATAGTTTATGATAAACGTAACCCTGAGACGTTGTAAACTGAAGACGTTTGTTATTTAATGATAATTTATCGTATAAAATTATAATTTATCTGTGGTCTCGTATAATATCGAGATATAGAGCTCCTGAAGCTTCCGAATGATTTACTTGTAGAATTCACTGTTGTTTCCCTGAGTTGTAATGAAATTAAGAATTAATTAAACACACTCAATATATTTTTAAGATTATTAATAATTGCATTTTCATTATTTACGTGGTTTTCGTAGCTTTGCAGAGCCTTTGCACGTTCATTCTCGGCATTGTATACCTGTGGAACATCATTTGCAGATTTTCAAGTTGATAGAACATACCAGAGCTTCTTTTTTTAAACGCATAGCGGTCATTGCTTTATGCCTTGACCCGCTCATAACATAACCGATACGTTCGAAATTTTCAATTTGTTCACTAGTTAATCCAACTTCACCTCTCCTAGGTATACGTTTACCTTCTTGCACATACTGAGCTATGGCATCACCCTCGCCCGGGAGTAACTCATTACCGTATCGTACCCTCTTGTTCAATGACTTTATCATTTGTAATGGTCTGGGACCATATTCTTCATCTGATGTATCGTCTCCATCGGATGTATTTTCATTCGTCCTATCACTACCTTTCACTCCACTCGCCGTGGTGGCTTCTCTATTTACTTCCCCCTCCAGCTCACGTATATGACTTTTCGGTTCTTCGTGACAATCTTCGGGAGTGGCTTTACTCTTTAGAGATAGGTAATTAGGAGAGATCTCTGCAGGGCCACTACTAGTAGCAGAGTCATTAGACATATAGGTGGGTAACGGCTCAGACGCGTTATTCGTTCGACCTTTACTATACTTTTCTAGATAATTTTTATATACATTTGGGCTTGAAGTATTTGACGAGGTATATATGTGATGGGTTTTTAATTCTACTCTCATACGCTTATTCATGCGATCAATTAGCCATTTATCCTCGTACATTATGAATGGCCTATTGAGGTGTTAAACGCGGGGCATTGGATGTGTATATTACAAGAGTAAACGATGTAGAAAATATCATGAAATAAATTTACAATGTTAAAATATTAAATATCATCATATTGATTAAATTTGTGGAAGTAATTTGTGAATGTGTTCCGGGTGAAAAGATCTGGTGGATAACGATCGATTGTGGATTTAGTGAAAGTGGTAATGTTATACTGTAAAATCATACCATTTGTTTCTTTACTATAAATCAGTGGATAGTAATCGTAATTTGTAGGTTTTGGTAAATCTTTTGGGATATTCTCAATAGCGATGTATAAATCATCACCTCTCGGGTGTAATCGCACATTTACATTCGATAATGACATTATTTTCTTCAAAATAACCTTCGTCTTATTATCTGGTCCTGTTATATCAATCGAATCCAATTTGTAATCGTCAGATAATTGCCAATTTATATAATATTCTATCACCGAGTAATACTGTTTCATCAATATGCAACCCTCACGTTTCATACCCAAACCCATATCCAAAGATAGGCCACGCAATGCTGTTTCTTCGAGGAGCATCTCAGAGTCATTTCCTTTTCCTGAGGTCTTAACCTTACCACGATCTCTGGGAGTGGCTATACTCTTTTGAGATGGATAATTGGAAGAGCTCTCTACAAGAGGAAAAGGGTCAGATGTATCGCTTGCGCCACTTATTTTAAAATCGTACAATTTTGTGGATTTATACCAACGCTCTACATTCAATACACGTATCTTTCCCTTCACCTCCGACGTTTCTTCCTTTTTCACCACCTTGGATTCCTTAGGGTAGTAGAGGTTGATCATTCGGGTAAAATTGTATCTAGAATCGGGTACAATGATCTCTCCATTGTATAGAATGTCACCAATCTTGTACTTGTATGGTTGATTTTTAATTCTGTAAAATTTATAGTCACCATCGGTGATGATTGACACCATGTCGTGACCTTTCGTTAAGTCCACGCTTATAGGCATCTTATCCACTATACTATACCTTGCGATACCATCTCTAGACTGGATCTGATAGACGTCGGTTGTGCACTCATTGACATCACAGGAGACGATAATAAAATGATAGGTGAATTTGTTCAAATATATAGTCCTTGATGTCAGCTGTGGATCCTGAGGTACGACAATATTACCATTGAACGTCACATTGCCAATAGTCTTTGTAATTATATTCCTCACATCAAACTTGAGGTAATCACCCAAGTCTACAATGGCCAAGTGCTCGTTTGGTAGGAATTTATTAATCTCAAGGGTTATAAAATCCCTTCCGTTTTGTATATAAATGGGTTTGTTCTCATCAAAAATAGGGGTGCACATAGTGTACTTTGTATAAATACGTCTACCATCCGATGTTAAACCGGAGGCCACCATCTCGTAACCATTGTTCGAAATATTGAGTTCCAGGACGTTATAACGATTAGGCTCAACAACAACATCTCCGCACTTTATAGTACCAATTTTATTGTAAAAACTCCCACTAGAAATATTGTAGTAACCATCATAGCTCCTAATAACATTGATATCCTTGGTAGAACGTGTTAGCGTCTCGATCTTAATCATCAATGGTTTGCTCTTATATATGTTGAAATTTTCACCATTTGACTTGTAAATGATGTGTCTAAACTCGCCATTACTCAAGATGTCATCGATAATTATCAGGTCACTTTCTCTAGTCACGACCCTTTGGTAGAGGCCCTCGACGACGTCTATATATTTTCCATTATACAAGACTTTCCCAATAGTATGAAGAGAACCATGTCCATTTGATATAAAAAACCTTATTTTATTCTCACTACGATCAACAGATATAAATTCACGTGACTTTACAGAATTTAAATCAAGGGTTATATACTTGCGATTGACTTCTATGTAATCTCCACTGCCCTTAGACATAAATACAGCAACACTAGTTCTCTCTGAGCCAAAGTGTTTATTATATACAGTTAAAAAGGTACAATTATCTTTGCGATCAATTTTCACAGATAAACAACGCGTCAAAACATCAGAGAAAATAATCGAATTTCCATCGACTACATCTACAATACTGGTAGAGTGCCCGCAGCCGTCATAGAATATACAGTCTTTTCCACAGGAAACTGCAACATCAGAATATCTACTTGGATCTTGTGAGACATCGAGAGTGATGCAATCACTCTTTAATCGATATTTACCACCATTTATGGGTACTAATGTCAATTTAAATTCATCACCAATGGATGGAAGCGTAGTAACTGTCAGTCCATCCACAGACTTTGTTATCGTACGCTCAAATACATCTACACCATCAATCAAAATTTCAGATTTACATTTTATTGCACCAATGACTTCACAATCTTTCAATTGAAACTTCAATGACACTTCCGTATCATTTATAATCAAGTCAGAGCACAAATCAACATCTACGGCTTTGAAATGTACACGTTCATATCTATCTTCACGTTCCGATGACACCTTCATGTATCGTTCGCGTACCGGTAAACTACCATTTTTAGTATAAACATGAATAGATTCTGAAAAATCAGCGGAATCATTCTTGATTATACACACCCTGCGATCATAATTACCGGGGGTACCAGGTGACTTTGTGATGACGAGATTTCCGTCAACCACATCACCTATACATTTATTAGTATCGTTCTTACCATTATTCAATGCGATTTCAACTATATTACCAGATATTGTCCTTATAAATTTATCTTCTTGTGCTGAAGAAATATCCAACACCTCATAATCACTACAAAATGTGTATACAAAACCCGGAACAAATAAAACAAAAATTGAAATCGCTAAATACGATTTCATTCTAGTTAAAATTAGTCAACATTATTCATATTCTGGAATAATATCCGCATGCATTACATAGTATGTTGAGCTATACAACTCACGGTCCCCATCACAAATTTGAATGAAATAAGAAAACAGATGGAGAAACAAATAATGATCATACATTCCAGTAAATAATGGTTATTAAAACGGATATTTTAGCCTTCCTTCAATAAATCATCAATCTTGACCATCAAATCCTCACTACCCTCCACTGTGCTCAACACGTTTTTAAAAATCATCAGTTTCCACCTATAAAAAATGAAATGTGTAAATACTTTAAGCCTTTAAAAATATAAATGAACCTTTCCAAGCCGTCAAGGGTGGAACATAACAATTCCCTGTTCTTCTGTACGATATGTGATACATCAAGCGATGCTGAGCAGAGCCCCCAAGTCATTTGAAATAACACATTGATCTAAAAATGCACTAAAAATATAAAACAAATCCTTACATTATCTATTTGCGATACTTGTGCCTGGATTCTATCGTATAAATCCAAATTGCGATACCCGAACCTCCCAAACGCCAAGCATGCGCCGCTTAAATCTACAGTAATTAAAAAGTAGATATAAAAGGTCATCACCCACCCTCGCTGTTCAAATCAGTAATGTATTCCATGAATTTCTGGCAAACGCTCCTACATATTTGCGCATCATTATACCCTGCATTGTTGAGATTCCATAATACTTTAATTATATCCATCCCTAAGATGTGATGACGCGAGTATGTTTCACTTACCATTCAACTGATATAAAACATTCGGTACATGATCGGCCATTGATTTGAAGAACTCCTTTTGGGTATTCTTTTTAAGCCTCGTAGATAATATCCATAAGCAATCAACGAGTGAACGCCCAGAAAATTCATCGATTCTATCCTTCAACTCAATGACAGCGACCACATAAACACCTAATTATATATGTTTTGACATTTTAATTACAAAAAATCAACAGAATTTCTTTTACTTACCCGTATCTTTATTGTATGTATGAAAGCTCTTAAGCACTTCCACTATAGTCTCCACCTTGAGGATATGTATAGACTCCTTAAACCTCTTACTATAGACAATCCAGAATCCATTTGATTTATGCGATTTAATCCTAGTCTTGTCATTACCCATTAAAGATAGATCTTTAATTAGTTCATTTGCGGTCCTGTGTAAAGTAGCCTCATTTGCCATACATAGCACGTTCCAATAATCTTTACGTATAGGTCTTAATTTAAACTTAAAATGACGATATGGACCGTCTTGAGTTAGCACGGACATGGCTTTACTACTGGAACTTCCTATTCCAAATAGCCTTTTCCCTGTCAAAATCATTCCTCGATTGAAATTAACGGGTAATGCTTCCAAAATGCCAACCGTGCCCTTGCTATTTTATTGAACGTCACAGATTTAGTATTTATACTCTCTATCAAATACAATCCCAAATCATTCATGTCGTGCCTGGAAGGAGAATAATAAGCATAGACGATAACAATATTTCATACCTCGATATCCATTTGGTTAAAGTGCAAGTCCTTCTATCTTCGTGTAAACAAGACAGATATAAGTTATAAAAATCTATAGCTGCCGGAGATTTAGATGCTATAAAGTACAAATCAGGTGTGTATTTGTTGTAAATTGCATAGATTATTCGCTCAGCCGTTTCTAGTGAATTTTGGCCTTCAGCTAGTAAATTTTGGCAAACACCTATAGATTCTCTTGATTTACGTACTTTAGCGGCTATAAATGTGAAATTTTTATGCTAAATTACCTAAAGACAAACCTAATTGGTGTAACTTTTGTATATGTTCGGGGAATAGTAGAGGATTCTTTAACGCCTTGTCATAATTTCTACTTAAAATGCGTATTTCACTTAACATTATAAATTAAAATTTAAAATCCTGAAGAAGTCCCGACATTTTATATTAAGTGATACTTCTATCTACATTCCTCAGTCAGTTGATGCATAATGACAGATGATGATCCGGTTATAATATCGCAAGGTGCTGAAGCGGTAAGAGTATAGACTCTGTAATCATGTTTAAAATATTTTCAGGTTGTATATAAATCGACTTTTATGGGCAAAGAATGTGTAATTAAGCGTAGAGTTAAAAAGACATTTAGACATTTGCAAATTGATGAACAATTGACTAAAAATCGCATAGTAGCAGAATGTAGAACCACAATGAAGCTACGTAATAATGGAATTTACGTGCCGGTCATTTATCTTGTTAACTTTAATGAGCGGGAAATTGTCTATGAATACATCTCTGGTACAATTATACTAGATTTAAAGGGAGAAAACGCAGAAATTTTCGTCAACATTGGCGAAATAATCGCAAAAATGCACAATTCTAATGTTATTCATGGTGATCTTACCACTAGAAATATGATTCTTAGCGATCACGGTCTCATCGCACTCATCGATTTTGGTCTAAGCTACACATCTACTCTCATTGAGGTGAGCTAAAGGACCTATATATGGTCTAATGATCACTCAATGATGTATCATATATTCACTACACTTCAGGATAAGGCTGTCGATTTATATGTGTTGGAGCGGTGTTGTACAGCTGAAGAGGTACAGTTGATATATAACATATTTACACTCATTAGTTCCAGAATATACTCAATGGATATATTAAAGTGACAAATAATAAATCAATTTTAGATAAGCTTAATGAAGTCCGTCAGAGAGGACGTAAACGTAATTTGGCTGGTTGACGTTACTTTGTCTTGATCAAATTTATAATCGATTTGGCAATCTCATTAGCGTTGTGATTCTTGCCATAAAACTCCACAAATTGACCGTTCCCATCTGTACTTTAAAATCTAATTACAGGTTACCTTACCCAATAAATAATGTATTATTGAATGATCTATTAGATAGTCTTGGTCCGTAGCGGCTATTCCTTGATTGTAATAGACCCTAAACTTTTTGGTCACATCACGAATCTGGTCCTGAAAGGGAATGGAGTGGAGAAATAAAGTGTAATTAAGTAGTGAATATAACATCACTAGTTTCTCCATTAGATAGACATAACTACACCAGTGACTCACATGTGTTCCAGTAAGTGCGACTAATCGTGGATGGTAGTCTTTGGCATATGCTTTGAGTTTATCTACGGAATCTCTCTTGGGGTCGACTGAATTAACAATGAGTTTAATTATGCTTTAGATTTTACCAGTAATGAATAATGGTTGTACAACGGGCCCGAGTTTACGATCTGTAGAATATGAAATCAAATCAATTTACAAACCTATCATGTTAATGACCTGATATTGTTTCTCCATTTCCTGAGGACATATGTCCGGACAATTCGCAAAACCTATATATAATGATAGAGATATATATAGACATTCATTTCAATTCCATTTACTCTGGTTCATCTGAGGTTACAGACTCTCGTTTCCCACTAGGCGTGGTGGCCTCCTCTATTTACCACCCCTTCCAGCTCCCATAGATCGCTTACAGGTATTCCACTTAGATCTGTTCTTTCGAGTGTCAAAATACCGAGGATGATCTACGGGAATCCGAGGGGAAGTAAATAGAAGGCTGTCTGCAAGACAAGGGAGATGGACTATAGAGTGTAGGATTGGGCATCAAATGAAGAAGCTGACAGTATGTTGACTTCGGACTGCATGAATTGATATCAATTTACCGAAATATAAGAGTATATGCTTCCCTTTAAAGTCTTCTAAACTCTTGACCTTGCCATGTTGATCGACTAACGTGAATGTACCACCAAGCTGAGGCTTACCATACCTCTCCTCGGAGACAATAGCTATATAAAGTTCATAATAACAATGTATTTATGCCAAACCTAGCTGCTTCCTATGTTTCCAGTCGTACGCTAAGTAGATACCACCACCAATAGCGCTGGAGATGTGTGAATTAGATATCAAAAAACATACCCGCACATTAAAGCATTTAATACAGCATCTTTAAATGTAAACTGAAGATATATATTGGTGTTTATAGATGCAAACCTTGATACCGAAGTGACGGTTAGAGGTGCTGGAATACAATCTGCGATGCCTGATGAAATTATATAAACATCTATTACGTAAAGTAATCATTATAAAATTAGTAAAATATTTTTTAAAAAAATTTATTCTTCAGCCTCAGGTTCAGCTTCTACTTCTTTTTCTTCCTCTTCAACATTGTCTGGATTTTGGGCCTCCTCTTGTTGCTTTGGTTCTTCTTCCTTAGGTGGAGGGGTAGGTATAGAATTCTTCTTGTCTTTACAGAATTTTTGTATATCTTGACTAATTAACTTCAACTGTTCACGTATTTGATCCATTGTAAATAATGGTTGACTATATTTAGGATTTTTCGATTCACGTTCATATGCTTCCCTTACTTGACCTTCTAGATCCAATAAACGTTTAGCAAACGTTAAACGTTCATCTGATGTTGCTCCATACCATCTAGGATCGTCTTCACAACAGAAATTATATTCTTCTTGTAATTTTGAGTAAAATGATTCTAAATATGATGATTTATCATTATAGATATTATATAATTCCTCTATATTCTTCCAATCATCAAAAACTTTATCAAATGATTCCTGCAATACCTCCAATGATGCACCAGAATTCATATATAACCAGTCCTGCCATTTGTCAACATCCTGTAATAACTGGTCAACAGTATCAGGTTTTATAAATTCATGATGTGAAGTTTGTATCTTATCACGGACACTATATATAAACGTCTCAAAATCATTCAATACACGAAGTCTTTGACTCTCATTCAAGTCATTCTTTAAATACTCCTTCTCTAGAGCAGATAATAAATCTAAATCAACACAATGAGAAGGTAACACAGTAATATTACAATTATCTACCGAAGATGTGAACGATCCGAATTCATCAAATCCACATCTCAACACATATTCCTTAGGCTCCTCTCCTGCAGGAAGTTCAGTAACAACTTTAGATACTTGATATTGACCTAATGAATCCACATTATTAACATCTCTAGGATCACCCATAGATACAAATACAGTACATGGCAATTCTAACCCCAAGCTCAGATTATAAGTCTCCATCTTTAATGAATTCGGTGATGCTAACTCAGTATAATTCAATGAAGATCTATAATAATAATAATGAATTGAAGTAGGTAATAATGTTATAATTATATGATTTCAGGTTGCATGAAGATAAACAACCTGAGGTTATTTCCTTGTCCTGCAGACAGCTCTCCACCTGAGGTCCAATCCACATATGTTCCACTAGGCGTGGAGCCTTCTTCCAATTATCTATCTCTAAAGAGTAGAGCCACTCCCGGAGATCGTGGCGAAGAATCCGAGACGATCCATGGGAGTCGAGGGGAGGTAAATAGAGAGGCCACCACGGCGAGTGGAAAGACCTCAAGTGGAGAGCTGACGGCAGGACGACCTACGGTAGAGGTAACATCAGGTAGAATAAATATAATAACGTGATCGTTGTTGTGGAGATAAGTACAAGACAATAAAAGAAATAGTGAATTGTGATCTGGAAATGATATAAAACTTACAATTCTTCGGAGTTGAAAGGTCCTAGGCCGGAGAGTAGTAGGATATTTAGTGGTTTACCCATCTTTTCAACTACATTGTATTTTCTGACCATATAGTGCTTGCTTGATAATGCAGCCTGAGTATTGTCAAATAAAAATTATATCAACGTACATGTAATACACATCCTCTAGCAATGCATTCATCAGCATTTAGAGTCCTGCTAAGTGGCTTATTGAAAACTTGGGATATCAAATTCTGAACGCACGGGATCCTGGTTATACCACCAGTCACCTCAACGGAAAACAACGACTCCAATGGTCTACCAGATCTTGCTATACCCTCATTCAACAATGCAGACAACATTGGTAAAAACTCAGCGGAACATATGGCTTCAAATTCATCGCGCTTTATCAAACCTATATAATTATATGTATATAAATTTAGATGAAGAGCTGATAAGCCTTAACCCAACAAATAATGTAATCAAAACCTCTATCATCATACAACAAACCTTGTAAATCATAATCTTCCATTAAGCACTCAGCGGAGTAACCGGACTCTGAGTTGGCGGATAGTACTCTTTTAGTTTTGGTAGCCACCGCTTCAACTTTAAGTCTGGTTTTGGGATTCTTGAGTGGATCGCAGCCATATTTTTTATTGAATGATGATGCCATATGATTCATAAGAATTGCATCTATATTTCGACCGCCCAAATCACGCCTGGAAACTTCAGATAGAATTTCACAGTGACTTGCATAGAAATCTACAATGGCTACAGTGGCATGAGAATGTCCCACCATCACAAGTCCAACAGTTGTCGGTGTCTCATCGTTGAGTTGTTTCAATCTGTACATTCCATAATCCATTGCCATTGCTACACCCTCACTAATAACCCTCAAGCACTTCAATCCAGCTGCACGAGCTGCCGAACATAAGTGAGACTTTTGTGCCTCAGTAAACCACGAAGGATGAGATAAAACGACCTCTCTACATTGTGCACCAGTATAACGCTCAGCCATTTCAGTCAAAAATGACAAGTAACCAACAGTCACCGATAAGGCACTCTGCATCTTGACTTCCGAACCAACTTTCACCTAATAAAGGAAAATGAAATGTATTATGTAATGTTATCCTATGAGTCCGGGAGGTGGAAATTTGTCGAAAAGAGTATAAAAATAGAGAGAGGGATAATGAATATCATCTCAATCTCATAAGAAGATAAAGTTGAAGAACAAACATAGGATATAAACACAATATCTCCTCCGTAAACTTACTTCATAAACAACTTCATTCTTTTCATCCACTTTCAGAGGTGTTGATGAGAAAAATTGGTCGAGGTCGGTGACGTGGTCATACTGGCCTTTAGTTCCGATAAGATTTAGGAATCCACGACAAGTACTTTTGAAATTGGATACAATTTGAGATTGAGCTTGATCACCGAAAATGCGTTGCAGCGAAGTGTAGGTAAGGCATGTTCTGAAGGTAAAATCATCAATGATGGATCGATATATATAAACTTACGGGGTATATCTTTGTGATGTATCATTTAGTACAATATCAATAGCTCCTCTAGAAATTGTGGCAACGGTAGATGTAGATGAACCAATATCAATACCTATAACTGGCATTTTCCTCTAGTAGTAGAATATATCAATGATCAATATGCCTTCTATTATACTATAAATATAGGACAACTATATCAATATATCTCCTATTTATTATTACAAATCCATAAAATAACATATAATTACATTAAGTTTTATTACGTATGTCTAATTCGTTATTCAAGTCAAGCTTTGGAGTGGGGGTGTCACATAAAAAGAAGCTCCAAAATTACAAAAATTTCCAAAGATACGAGTTACCGATGATATTTTTACAACATAATTAATTCGTTTAAACTCTATTTATATTTTTAAACACTGAAATTCATCCAGTTATAATTTTTAGATCGATCCTGACTTTCTCAATTAACCAGTATCTTTATCATACTATCTATATTTGTTACACAGTACCCTAGTTTCCTTAATTTTACTGTATTTAGTGCGCACATTTGAGCTTCATAGTTCTCATCTTATGAATCCAGCGTTTCATTATTGCAACTACCAAATACTTACAGGAATTGTACATTAATGAAGCATTGTATAAATAGTTTAGCATCTAATGCATATTTGGTCTTGATTATGTTCTAAATTTTAAACCTTCTATGTCTCGGCTACAATAAACTATCCCTCATATGTACACTCGAATAATGCTTTTTACCTGGAGACTATCTACGTTGTTGAAACTAAAACTAAATAGGGTAATTTAAATACCATAATTAAATGTTATAAGCTGTCCGCGTAATGGAAAATTATGTATCGTTTACCTTGGAGAGGCACTATCTTAAGTGATGCCTACTATAGATATAGCAAAGAGGTGGAAGTTTCAATGGATCATACGGAACAAATAACTTTATAAATAGTAGTACAAATTCTCCGGATGGAAGACTGTGTATCTCAACAGAGATTAATGTTTCCGACAATGTATATGTTTAGATAAGTTTATGAATATGAGCGTTTATATGTGAGAAGAGGAATAAATTATGATAAAATTTTGTTATTTTTAAATCTATAAACGACAAAAATCTAGAGGTGTCAAATAGCGGTTTTAAGTTATGTGACACCTTTTGTAACTAATATTGTAGCCCAATGTAGTCATCTATTGGGTTGGTTAGTGACGCATATGAGATAATCAGTTTAAATAAAGTTGAAAGCGACGGTGAAGTATATACAAGCATTTTAGTTCTTTCCTTTTTAGATAAGATTAATATTAATTGTTTTGCGTAACTTATTTGTAGAGAAGTAAAGATGTCGTCAGAGGAGCAGGAAACATACGCATTTAATGCGGACATTTCTCAATTATTGAGTGAGTTTTATTCAATATTTTAATTGATGTAAATAATTTTAATCTATAGGTTTAATTATTAATGCCTTTTATAGTAATAAGGAGATCTTTTTGCGTGAGCTGATTAGTAATGCTAGTGATGCTCTTGAGAAGATAAGATATGAAGCTATAAAGGATCCTAAACAAATTGAAAAACAACCAGAGTATTATATTCGTTTATATGCTGATAAGGAATCTAATACATTGGTTGTTGAGGATTCTGGTATTGGTATGACTAAGGCTGATTTGATAAATAACTTGGGTACTATTGCTAAATCTGGTACTAGAGCATTTATGGAAGCTTTGAAAGCTGGCTCTGATATGTCTATGATTGGTCAATTTGGTGTTGGATTTTATTCAGCTTATTTAGTCGCAGATAAGGTTACTGTTGTATCAAAACATAATGATGATGATCAATATGTATGGGAATCATCAGCTTCAGGTCATTTCACAATTACTAAGGACAATTCTGAGAATCAATTAGTTCGTGGTACTAAATTGATTTTACATTTGAAAGAAGATCAATCTGAGTATCTTGAAGAGAGAAGATTGAAAGAGCTTGTTAAGAAACATTCTGAGTTCATTGCATTCCCAATTAGTTTATCTGTAGAAAAGACTCATGAAACTGAGGTAACTGATGATGAAGCCGATGAAACTGAAGAAGAGCCAAAGGAGGGTGAGGAATCAAAGGAGAAGATTGAGGATGTAACAGATAAACCAGAAGGAGAGGAGGAAGAAGCATCTACTGAAAAGAAAAAGAAGACTAAAAAGGTACAAACCGTTACTAAAGAATGGGAGACATTAAATAAACAAAAACCAATTTGGATGAGGGCTCCTACTGAAGTATCCAATGAGGAATACGCAGCATTTTATAAAAATATTACCAATGATTGGGAAGACCATTTGGCTGTTAAACATTTTTCTGTTGAAGGTCAATTGGAATTTAAAGCTCTTTTATTCATTCCTAAAAGAGCACCATTCGATATGTTTGAGAGTCGTAAAAAGAAGAACAATATTAAATTATATGTACGTAGAGTTTTCATTATGGACGATTGTGAAGAACTCATCCCCGAATGGCTCAGTTTTGTTAAGGGTGTTGTAGACTCTGAAGATTTACCACTCAACATCAGCAGAGAAACATTACAACAAAATAAAATCTTAAAGGTTATCCGTAAAAATCTTGTTAAGAAATGCCTTGAACTATTCAATGAACTCACCGAAAAGAAGGAAGACTTTAAAAAGTTTTATGAACAATTCAGTAAGAACCTCAAACTTGGTATCCATGAAGACAACACTAATAGATCAAAGGTGAGTTACTATATCCTTAATCTTGGACATATCATGTCTGACGAGGATAGATCTACTGTAATGCTGAATGTTGAAGCATGAAATTTACTATTTTATGCCTGTTTTGAGTTTTACCAATCCTCGGCATACCCCACTTTTCTCAGATTACTCTTGATCTATTTGTTATTTCCATCCATATACTATCCTACATCCCCCCATTTTACTTCATTTGTATGTATACGATATATATATGCTAGTAAAAATGGGTAGAATAATCCATTGTCCTTGAGAGTGTATGTACTATTTGTTACATACATTTGAATCTGCAGTGGGACATTTTTCAAAATCCAAAAGCACCGTATTGAGTTATCCTCATCTTTACTTTTCCATTCCACCTGAGGTCGTCTTGTAGACAGCTCTTCTATTTACTTCGCTTCAGCATCCCAGAGATCGTCTTCAGTCTAATCCTTTAAACGCTTTATATTTACATTATATATAGATTGCCGAGTTGTTGAGATTTGACACTACAAAGAGTGGTGATGAAGCTATTAGTTTGAAGGATTATGTAGATCGTATGAAGCCAGATCAAAAGTTTATTTATTATATAACGGGTGAATCTATCCAGAGTGTATCGTCATCACCATTCTTGGAGGCTCTAAAGGCTAGAGATATTGAGGTTATATACATGACTGATCCAATTGATGAATACGCTGTACAACAAATTAAAGAATTTGAAGGTAAAAAATTGAAATGTTGTACTAAAGAAGGATTGGAACTTGAAGATCCAGAAGAAGAAAAGAAAACATTTGAATCCCTAAAGGAAGAAATGGAACCACTATGTAAACTCATTAAAGAAGTTTTACATGATAAAGTTGAAAAAGTAACCTGTGGTAAAAGATTTACCGAATCACCATGTGCACTTGTTACCAGCGAATTCGGATGGTCTGCCAATATGGAACGCATCATGAAAGCACAAGCACTCAGAGACTCCTCAATTACTGTAAGTTGAATCCCACATTATATACCAGCGATCGAAGCCAAAAGAATGTAATAACTGCTCCACCTGAGGTCCAGTACTACTCATCATTCCAACCTTATCTTTGTCTTGCAGACAGCTTCTTTATTTACCTCCCCCTTCGCTTCCCTGAGATCAGCTGCGGGTTCTCCACTTGAGGTTACATCCATACCTTCATCACCGCCACGATCTCCGGGAGTGGCATTACCGTTTACGGGGAAGTAATTGGAAGAGCTGACGGCAGGACCAAGAGAGGTTGGACTGTTGGTAGAGGTAACCTCAGGTGGGGACCTCACTTGTTATATTCCGAAATGTATCTCTATGGTTACTTATTTATTTATTTTCGGTTGCTTGGTATTGTGGTATCTACTATGATGATAGAATGCCTTGCACCACTCCTATGTATAATGAGGAGATATACCAAAGAGCTACATCTGAGTAGATTTGATTGACAATTGTTATATATATTAATTTATAGTCTTATATGGTATCTAAGAAGATTATGGAGATTAATCCTCGTCATCCTATAATGAAAGAATTGAAGGAGAGATCGACTGCAGATAAGACAGATAAGACTGTGAAGGATTTGGTGTGGTTGTTATATGATACAGCATTATTAACATCAGGATTTAATTTGGATGAGCCAACAGCATTTGGTAATAGGATTTATAGAATGATAAAATTAGGTTTATCATTAGATGATGAAGATGAATCAACTACTAATGATGTATCAATGCCGCCATTGGAAGAGGGTTTAGTGAACTCGAAGATGGAGGAGGTTGATTAAATTTATGATCACTAATAATAACTTGTACTATTAAATTATTAAATATTATAAGTATATATAATCGTTATTAATAAATTTAATTGATCTATAGTCTGTGGTGTTTTGATGTGAGTAGTAGGGCAATAGAATTATATATTGATATATAAATTAATATTGAGACGCTAATGATTATTTAATATTTATTGATGTATTAATATAATAAAATTTTAAATAAGAATAGTAATATTTTTATTGTTGACGACATCGTATTTATTGTATAATTTATGAGTATTAAATAAAATGGGTAATACATTAGCGAAATTGTTTTCAAGATTAATGGCCAAGAAAGAAGTACGTATATTAATGGTTGGTCTAGATGCCTCTGGTAAAACTACCATTCTATACAAACTTAAACTTGGTGAAGTCGTCACAACCATACCCACAATAGGCTTCAACGTTGAAACTGTCGAATATAAAAATATTTCCTTTACTGTATGGGATGTAGGAGGCCAAGATAAGGTAAGTTCAATGTAGTGAGTGTATTTTAGTTATGCATTTAAATATAACCTTGTGACGTGACTTGATGTGAACTGAACTTTAGTGACCATATTTGATTTAATATCCCCCAGATAACTATATTTCACCTATGTTTATTTTCTATAATTAATTTTTCCTTTTATTACAGATTCGTCCATTGTGGAAGCATTACTACAACAATACGCAAGCGTTAATATTTGTTGTAGATAGTAATGATAGAGCTAGAATAAAGGATGCTCGTGATGAATTGAATAAGATGATGTCCGAAGATGATCTTAGAGATGCAATTCTCTTGATTTACGCTAATAAGCAAGACCTTCCACAAGCCATTTCCGCCACTGAACTATCGAAGGAATTAGGGCTCGACAGATTGACAAATAGAAAATGGTAAGCATAAAATACATGTTTTACTCTTGTTTCTTGGATTATTTTTAACTATTCATATGTAAATACACTTCTATAATTAGGTACATTCAAGCTGCATGTGCGACACAGGGTACGGGATTATATGAGGGTATGGATTGGTTGTCGAATAGTATAAACAAAAATAATTGATACATTTATATTAATAGTGTATATAATGTACTTATTTTTTATAATGTTGATGGTTGATTGTTATATTTCATGTATGAACTTTGACAGTGTTGTATATAATTCTTCGTATCTACTCAGGCCTTCATCCGCTGGGATTCTTGATGAACTATCCAGAGATTATGTAAAGAATAGGAATAAATGTAAAATAAGTTTAGAATCATTGGGATATTCACACGATTTGGTTAAATTTAGGCGAAATTTGAAAAACATCATGGCCGATTTAGACAAGGCCTATGGGTTCTATAAAACTGAACCAATCGCATATATAATTTTATATATAGAGTTTAATGACACTATAAATGAGCTTATTCATTCATTTGAAGATAAATTGATCGAAATTTTGAAAATTTCATCAATGTGTATATTAGACGCATCACCTGGAGGCAATGTTAAGCGATACCTTTTATTACTCTCTGTACAAGATCTAGTGGATGAAGCATCGACATATTTAAAGGCATACAACATCGATTATAGGCCTATACATTTGGATGATGTATTCAATTCTATAATATTTAAACAAGGTCTAGATATTAGATACTGGTCTCTTGTACATTATAAAGCTGTTAAACGCGGTATTATAATGGTAACCAAATTATTGGCCTTAGCAATTTTAAATAAGATCATTATACCCATACTTTTAAATAATACCCTTCAATGGTTACCACAAGATCATATTTTATCAAAACTATTCAAATACATAAACCTCAATATAAATTAAGTGAATACCACTCTGGTATTTTTAGTAATTTCATCGCATATTTCCTGCAATTCTGACATTGATATTTTCTGTTTATTAATTGTCGATTCCATCACTTTCTTTACCTTTCCATCAACTAAATTTGTAAATTTGAGGTACTTTGAACCATCTACAACGATCTTGGTAGTATTTCTTTCATGTTCATCTTTATATAATTGAAAATAGTAGGAAAAATCTACAATATTGTACAAGTCATTATTCTTTTCTTTTTTTAGCGCTGCATCATTACGTTTAACCTTATTGACCATGTCATGTATAACTTTGAAATCTTCGTGTTCCAAGGCATTTTCATCCTCACACTGTTGATATTCTTCGTCTATAAAATCCCTTTTATCAGCCAATACATTAGATAAATCGAAATTGATACTCAACCAATCTTTCAATTTCGTCATTGCCATTCTTGGATTATACTTTATAGCATCGTCAGTCATGTGCAAATGATCCATAAGTACATCTGAAAATATATAGTGGATATTAATCTTTTATGGAGGACAATCCCCAATTCTTCACTCAACTTACTGCTGGTCGATTCATAATTATTTGGATCCATGATGCCCTAAAATTATAAATTTACATAAAATCTGATCATACCTTTTCTTCTGCAGCGATGATTTCATTGAAGATAAATTTATAAAATGTAATTTTACGACCAGTAGAATCTATAGAAGTATAGAAGATGATATCACTTTTTCATTTACCTGCAACAGTAGCCGCTCTATAATTCGCAAAGTTACTATTAACTTGTCTCAAGAAATCCAAAACATGTTTGAATGTTGATGATTTAGACTCTTGATCACTTATTTTAAAATTAGCTGTTGGTATACCCTCTACCAGAAACGATTTAATAACATGAACGTTATATTTAATGTCAGATGGTTTCTATAAATTATATTATTTATTCATTCATTTACATACCGATATTAATTTAAATATCCTTTTATCTTGTACTGATTTTATCCCATTATTCTTTATAGCCTTTGGTTCCATCTGAAGGTAGTGTATACATATATATATTTAATACTCACCTTATTCAATAAGTTAAATGATAATTCCCATAATGCTTTACGCCTAATTTCATTCTCTAAGGACTTCTTCATCATTTTCAACAATGCCATATGTCTTTTAAATAATGCATCATTAGATATTAATAGTAATTCCACAGGAGTTGGCCTCTTATATCTGTGATTCGAAGCATTGTCTTCATTGGAATACTTTTCATACTCTTTCCACTGATCAGTTAGACGTGCAAAGTGTTTTAAACGTTCAACATCATCACGTTCAATAGCTGCTCCAAGATGTATCAATCGAAACTGCATTTGTATAATGATATTTGATAGTCGGGTAATCTCCTTTGCAAGTTCTACATCGTAATCGTTGGATACAACGCAAGTATTCGAATGCGTTGAATCAGTTACAATAGATGTTCCTACTCTTTCATTACTACATTCTGGTAATAAATATTGTGTAATATCATCCATCAATGTCAAAAATTGTTTATCATACTCACTCCGACCAGCAATTAATCTCATCAATTCAGAGTCAAATGATGAAACAGTCTTACGTTTAGTGAGAACATACATCCTCTTCGTTATATCCGACGCTATAGTTGTGATATTCTTCTCTAACAGCTCATTTGGTGATACTAAGGTATTCTTCGCACCAAGATCAGTAGATGTAATGGTAATATTGCTTTTCATAGTACTGAAGCTTTTATAAGTACTAAAATTACTCTTGTTACTACAAATTGATTTAAATACATCAAAACAGCTTTTGTTTGTGGATTGAGTCTTTAAACTATTAAATATATCACTTGATTTCGTTGTAAAAATTTCATTCTTCGAAACAGATAGAGGTAAATTTTCATTATTAATTATATCTCCATTGTTTGGTTCTCCAATATTAGAAGCACATTCAAGTATACATCTCCTCAACTCCTTGTACTCTTTACTACTGGAATCTATGCGTTTGAACCAATTATCCTCGGCTATAATGTATACCAAGGCCAAAAATAATTCTTGAGGATCCTGTTGGTTATCAAGTGTTATCTTACATATACGATTATAACGTAACGATTCCAAGTGTAAGTATATAAATACATCAAATGCATGCTTTATATCCGCATAGCCTTCTATACTACCATCATCAATTATCGATATATTACACATCATAGGGTCAATAAATCTCCTATCTTCCGTAAAATGTACTCCAAGACAGAGTCCTAATACACAACGATACAATATGTTAATTTCCGTCAATCCAATAGATTCCTTGTTCATGATATTAATAGGCGGAATTCCAGCGAGTCCTAACATGTCCATAATATCATTTATAGCAGAATCAAAGCCATTGCCTACAGTAACATCAATCAACATTTTGATTATCCGTGTAGGCAAGGTTTTAAACATTAAAGTTACATGTGCAAATTTTTACAACATATAAACTATTGGTGATATTATCAAAGGTAAGTATAACGGTGCTTATTATAATAATTGTACGATGTTTAAATCTATAAACGTCTAGAATCAGCAATGTGCAGGTAATAGATACGAACTAAGGCATCCCATATCTACAAGTGAAATGAGACGGTAACTGGAAACCACAAGGAAAATATTGAAAATTAACGATATTGAAAAGATATTTAATGCCCATATATAAATTATATAGGGAAAATGGTAGAAGATTTAGAAGGAATCCAAATTAAATTGATTCAAATTTTCAACTGACCAAAAAGATCGGATCTTGACATATACCAACTTTTACCAATTAATATTGAATTAATATCATTTATTATTATTATTATTAATAATATATGGCCTTATCTTTGTTTAATTCTGCAGCTAACGAAGATTGGCCTTCCTCCCCCCATGCCGTTATATTCCTGGCGAGGACTTGATCACTGTCTACACTAATTTATGGATTAAAATGTCTGATGCTCCAAATGGCGAGAATGTTCGCCAGCCAATAATATCGGAAGGTGTTCAGAGATCAGTGGGTCAATTGATACCTATTGAACCGGAGGTGATAGATTTTTTAGTACGTTTACATGACAATTTGTATCGTAAAAATGCTGAAGCTATTAAAGTATTATATGAGCAGGAGTTAAATGTTATAACAGAAAAGTATTTCAAGGGTTGTAGATGGCCATCTATAGCGGATGTTGCAGGTTTCTACAGTCAATCTGGGCGTTTCCATAGTTTAATTATGGCATTGTACTCTGAAATATATTATAGACATGCATTTTATATTGGAGAGACTAGTTTTGAGGATCGTATAGATTCATGGAATAAATATGTGAGATTATTGAGTTATTTCATTGAAGAATGTGATAAACCAGAAGGTAGTGATGGATTGTAAGTTGAATGACTCTTATATAGCTCATTACATCTCAGATCATCACTTTTCATACCTCCAACGTGGGTATGGGATATGTTAGATGAATTTGTCTACCAATTACAAGAGAGTTGTCGCTGGAAGACCAGATTATCATCCTCCAAAGGTTAGTTGAACTTGTTGATGATAAATGAATTTCAGGGGCTAACGTTGAGTCCGGAATTGATATTACTGAGTTGGAAAAGAGACTTGAAGAAGCCCAAAAAATTTGGTGCGTACCAACCGCGCTAGAACTTCTTTTGAAACTCGCAAACAATCCATTATTCAAAAAGGTGAGTACAAACAACCTTTCTATTTGAACTTATACTACCAATTACATTACTGACTACTACCGTTATAACTATGGGCCTGTTTCCGGCTGTCGTTCCACTAGAGGTCCAATCCCTATCTTTTCCACTCGCCGTGGAGGCCTCTTCCAATTAGTCATCTCTAAAGAGTAAAGCCACTCCCGGAGATCGTGGCTGAAGGTGGTGATTGGATTTCACTTTGAGAACTATTGGTTCTATAATGTATTAATTGCTTATGCTTCTATATTTTTCATCTTTAGGAAACTGGAGCGGATCCTAACACATTAAATTATCAATTGGGTTACTTCGCTACAATTTCTTTAATGAGGTTGCACGTATTGCTTGGAGATTACTATACCTCCTTGACAATGGCCTCAAATATCGACATTTCACCAAAGAGTTTATACTGGAAAGTTCCAGCATGTCATGTTACTCTAGTTTACTATCTCGGGTTCTCTTTCATGATGCTAAGGTATGTCCATTCACTTTCCCATGTTATTTCTTCGCCATGATATCATCCATACTCTCTTCATCCTCTATCTGAGGTTACTTCCACTATTAGTCCAACCTCTCTTCCACTCGCCGTGGAGGCCTCTTCTATTTACCTATCTCTAAAGAGTAAAGCCACTCCCGGACATCGTGGATGTGGAATACCTGTAAGCGATCTACGGGAGCTGGAAGGGGAGTGAATTAGAAGAGCTGACGGCAGGACAAAAAGATGTTAATGGACCTTTGATGAGGTAACACTTGTGGATAGTTAGAAATTGTATCATTGATAAGCAAATATTGTTCATCATGTTTTTTAGGCGTTATAATGATGCTATTCGTATATTATCTCAGTTGCTTATATTTTTGTCTAAACAACGTAGTTATTTGGTGTCTCAAAGCTATCAGCAGGTGTCAATGAGTAAACAAACGGAGAAGATGTACCTCATAATAATACTATGTCATACTATCACTAGAATTAAATTGTATGAAATTATAATGCAAACTGTCAAGGATCAATATGCCAACAAATTCTATCAGTAAGTATATCCTCTAATATATATCATTCTACACGTCACACAACAAATATTCATCTCCACTTCCACCAAAGGTCCAGTACCACTCTTCATTTCACTTGCCGTGGTGGCCTTCTTATTTACCTCCGCTTCCGCTTCCCTGAGATCAGCTACGGGTTTATAGCCACGATCTCTGGGAGTGGCTATACTCTTTAGAGATAGGTAATTAGAAGAGCTGACGGCAGGATGGACCTCAGGTGGGGATCTGTCTGCAGGACGAACAGAATTGTATTGGACTTTAGGTGTATAATTCATATGAATATATTTATATTGTATTCATAACATTACATTTATATCCTTTAGATTACAGACTGATAATGAGGAGGCGTTTAAAGATGCCTTCTTGAAGGCATGCCCTAAATTTATAGACCCTTCGATGGAACTTTATAGTACAAACGATGTGATACCATCTATTAATGAACCGGTCCAGCGTCAGGTTCAGATATTTCTGGAGGAAATTAACAAACAACGTAAGGTTGATGAAATATATTCCTATGCGAAGTTGTACCATAACATAAGTTTAAATAAATTGGCAACATTGGTAAATATTGAGGATATTGAACTATTAAGATCGTACATCCTCTGTGTTAAGCACCTCCTCAGACAATTTGTCTCAAATCCATACTCATTTTATCATAGTGATCTCTTACAAACATTTGGTGATCGTGATGACATCTATATCGATCAAGATGTCCTCCATATTAAGAGTAGGCAAAACCAGAAGATCTATACTGAATACTTTTTACAACAAATCAACAAGTGTAAACAAACCCTCAATGGCCTTCAAAATAAAAAGGACGAACGCGTCAAGAAGGATGGAACTGATGGAGTGTAGGGTGGAAATAAGAATGCACAGAGTATTGGATGATTAACGTGGTATATTAGATGTATTACTGTAATTTTTATATTTCTGTAATTTATTGAAGCTAGTTTTATATTTATTGACGTAATTTGAGATCCATTCTTCATGTTATTAGTTTAGACATTTCCTTCCATCATTCAGTCAACTAATACTTGTCTTTTTATTACCTTGATGGTTCCTATGATGATTATTATTCGTCTTCCATATAATATATGCTCATATAAAGGCAAATTATCGGTCTCGAAATAGATCCATTAGCTCAGTGGTTAGAGCGTTGGTCTTATGAGCCAAATGTCGTGGGTTCGACCCCCACATGGATCATTTTAGGGAAATGTATAGAAAAATCGTATAAATCATAAATAATATTTAATAAGTTTAATATATTAAGGTATATTATCTATCTACGGTTAGTTTTACCCAATGTGCGCTTCCCACTATACATATGCTTGGGTAACTTAATATTGATTGACCTATCGTGCTCCCTATATACACCTTTAGGTAATTTAACACGTTTCTTCGGCTTAATATATGGTACACTTTTACCCTGAGTTTCTCTTTGTTTAGATTTGGCCATCTCTAATTTCGATTGAATACTATCGATAGGCATTGGATCAATCATGTTTAATATACTTCTCCTCTTTTCACCCTTATTTCTAACCTTCTTTATACGTATAGTCTCATTTAGTATAGGTCCTACTCGTTTCTTCTTCAATCCACGTTCCAAACGCCATTGCCTTATCCTAGAATGTAATTCATTTTCACGTCTAACCAAGTCCTCCCATTGTTCCTATAGTAATCATATATATAAACTGTAAATACTCACATCTTCAATATTGGGTTGTAATTGCTCCAATAATAATTCTTCCTCCTTCTCCAATAATTTTAAACGTTCCTCAACACCAGGATAAGCATAATCTATGACGTTCCTACCATTATAAAATTCCGGCACCTCGTCATATTTCCACTCGTCATTCGCCAATATATGATTCTCTGAATAAATATATATAGATGAATTAATATAATGACTGATGCGTTGTCCAGTCAAACTTGTCTCTGTCTTGCAGACAACTCTCCACATGTCTAATCCACCGTAGGTCGTCTTGCAGACAGCTTCTTCTAATTACCTATCTCTAAAGAGTAGAGCCACTCCCAGAGATCGTGGCGGTGAGATGGTAGTTATTGGACCTCAGGTGGAGACCTCAAGTGGAATACGCGTAGCTGATCTCAGGGAGTGGCTCTACTCTTTAGAGATAGGTAATTAGAAGAAGGTGTCTGCAAGACGAAGATAAGGACCTCAGGTGGAACGTAGAGTGGAAAGAGAATGAATGGGCGGTTGGATTGGAATACAAAGTTTACACTTACTTCTAAGATCGATGGAGTATACTCCTGGCCCTCCGTGTAATAGTTCGAGGTCTTTTTCTGTAGATACTACAGTATCTTTAAGATCTTGTACAATTGTTGGTGGTCTGTTTTCATTAGTTTCAACATCGGTGATGTAACCTATCTTTTCTATTTTATCGGGTACTGCATCATTGAGTTTTACATTAAGCCTAGTATCCAAGAGGAGTTTACATGCCATAATCTTAGCATCATCTATACCTTCTCCGGTAAGAGCTGATGTTTTCATTATGGTGAGATTTGAAAATTTACTGTGAATGAGTTCCAAATTATCACCAGTAGATAGATCAATCTTATTTAAAACAATGAGTATAGGCTTATTTTGAAATAATGGACTGATCGATTCGAACAGTTTAATCTGTTCCGCTATAGAATAGCCACAACTCTCACTAACATCAATGAAGAACATAATAGTACAAAATATATGTGCCAAAGCTGTAATGGCCGTCATCTCAATGGTATTCCTCTCATCTAATGGATGATCCAATAACCCAGGGGTGTCAATTATCTGCCAACGAAGATAATTGTAATCAAAATGTCCAACATATAATGATTTAGTAGTAAAGGCATATGGTTGTACATCCACATTCGCCTTACTAACTTTATTCATAAAAGATGATTTACCAACGTTCGGATAACCCGTCAATAATATTGTACGAGTATACCTGAAGGGAAAAATATTTATTAAAAGCATAAATAATTAGTCAAATTATATCTATCTAAGATCATACATGTAAGGTTCATCTTTTCCACTCGCCTCCACCTGAGGTTCAATACACGTCTGTTCCTCCTGCAGAGAGCTCTTCTATTTACTTCCCCCTCCGCTTCCCTGAGATCAGCTACGGGTATTCCACTTGAGGTCCAACGACTATACTTAGGCCACGATCTCTGGGAGTGGCTCTACTCTTTAGAGATAGGTAATTGGAAGAGCTGACGGCAGGACCTCAGGTAGAGGCTAGTGGAAAAGTGGTGTACCCTCGGGTAAATATACAATAAGAATCAAGCAGATACATTTAAACTTTGGTAGACTTACGGATTAATGGTTGGTAGTCTGGACATATGTTGCCTTACATCTTCGAGATATTGTAGTGATCCTTTTAGCCTCTTTAGTGCTTTACACATATGCCCTAATGCGGCCTTTTTAAGCATTTTACAGCGATAAAGTGAGTTTCCGTACTTCATTTGTCTGACGTACTCTTTAGCTATGCGATCTATAACTCTCATGATGGAGTTGCATTGTCCTAAGGCCAATTTGTAATGGTCGCGATCATAAAGTACATTACATAAATCAGCATAGAATGGATGGATATCCTAAATGGTTAATGGTTAAATTAAGAATTACTCACATTCAATTGAGGGAGCTGAGATAATATCCTCTGTAGACGGTCGTGACATGTTTGCTGACAGAATTTGACCTTCCTCATATAAAATTTACGTATCCTTGATATTTTGAACTGTTTATGTACCTCTGTTGGTGTTTTACGTTGTGTTTGTGAGAGTACTACATCTATAAGCTTTTTAGCGGTAGGGATAGTCGTGATACCCTAATATCAATGACAAGTGAATTTAAAATTCAAACTCACCTTGAAATTATACATTTGCGATTTATTAGCCATTTTATATAAAATTTAAATTATAGTTTAAGTAATTCAGAAGTCTGTTATCCAGGAGTTATAAGACTATAAGATATATTACATGGGGATGAGCATTACTATTAAATTTTAAAGTGTATAAATTAGGTAGATTTAGAATATTTAAATTATATTAATTGAATAGAAGAGGTTAAGAGATTATAAAATTGATAAAAAAATTGGTTGAAACTGAATTCACATTAAAAGTTTAGCTGATTTTATATTTAAATCTAAGAATTAATAGTTTAGTATTGGAAAAATATTTTAAACGGATTTAAAATATGGTTTAGATTTTTAAATTTGCATTTAATTTTATAAAGACCTCAAAAATGTTGTATTTATATATTAATATCGTTCCATATATGTAAATTAGTTACTGTTGTTATATGTCGACAATATTTAGGGAAATGAGGTTCAATCTGATATAACTGATATTATATCTAACCCTTTTTCATCTGTAATATAAAATTATGCGCTATGTTGTTGAATTTAACTGATGTACCATTAGGTACCCTTAAAGGGTCTAAAGAGGTTATGGAGGAAATGACTAATTTAAATCTTGAGTACGCAGATGTAACTGAGTTGATTATTTCAAATTGTAATCTCAAAAGTCTTGAAGGTGTTGAAGACTTTTATAACCTTACCACACTTATCGCCTCCCATAACTCCATTTCTTCAATTGACCATTTGCATGCGCTCAAAAAACTTAAGATTGTTAAGCTTGACCACAATAACATCAATTCCATTACCATTTCCCATTCATTTCAGCATCTTCAGAAGTTTGAAGCAGGTTCAAAGTTTCATGATGATTTGATACTTCAGGATAATATAAAGCTTGAGGATGTCCTGGAACCTCACACATCCTTTACTTCGGAAGTTCAGGATACTTCTTTTGCTTCTGTCGTTGCTTCTGACTTCAATACTCCAGTCGCTGCATCGGAACTTAGCGCTGATTATGTATCACCTGACTTTGGCATTTCCGCAATAGATGTTCCATGTGCAGTTTTCTTCGAGTACTTCGATGTTAGTAATAATGGATTGGAGCAGTTGGTGTTTGAGGTGTCGTTCAAAGCACTTGTGCTGATGCTATCGAATAATAGGCTGTCTAGTATTTCTGGAATGTCCAATGTTAGCATCTTGGAGGTTTTGGACTTGTCTTATAATATCGAGTGCAATGTTCAGCAGCTACTCGAGTGCACGTTCTCGAACGGCTGTAACTTATTCCTCGAAAATACCCGCGTAGTTAACGAGTACTTATTCGATACTCTCCTTCAGTCTGAAGGTTTGACGATACATGCGGACATTACAATGAGGAATGATAGGGTCATTGGTCCGATGGATTTGGACCTTCAAAGGTTAAAGACTAAGCATTTTACAGACACAAAATTAGAATATGCCGATTTTGTATATGAAGGTGATGAATCTCCAATGGAATTATTGACACCAAGATGTATTAATGATAGAATAGATGGTGGTGTATATGTCAAGAGGAGCTTAGCTAAGCTTGGGCACTTGGAAACTCAATCTACAATCGATGATGTAAATTGTTTGAATAAAAGTTTATCGATTACAATCGATTATAATAATTTAGAAGAATTAAATTTAAAGGGTACAGATTTCGAGAATGATATGACCTCTAGGTATTATAGTTATCCTTCACCCCCTCCCCCTCCATCATCATTGCTAATGCGCGATGGCCCAGATTCTGAATTTTTAGACACGTCTATAAAACTCTGTAAAAAAATTGACGTGTGGAATGACGATTTGAAAAATACACTTTATAACGATTAATATTTTATATTTGAATATTTTACAGTGTGTAGAGTTCTAGTTGTAGTTTTTTTGATAGAATATAATGACCGAAGGTGTAAAGGTTAAATCTGCGTCTACAACTCGTAGAAATAGAGTAAGTTTCATATATAAAACTCAAATGTGTGAGCGTGAAGAACGTCATAATGTGAATTCTACTTACACATGTGAGGGCAATTATTTTTTCCTCATCCTAGTCTCTATATACATTTACACATCATCCTTTTTATAGAGTGGCAAGAATCGTGAATATTTATTTGGTTCTTTGGATGCATTTAATACGGATTGGGCTGATAAGGTTGTAGACTTGAAGATTGATGTGGATGAATTGAACAAATACCGTTCGCTGAGTACAAATGACAATTTTTCATCTCATCATCAGAGTATAACCTCGGATGGTAGTGACCTTCGAAATCAGAGTATAGTTTCTGATGCTGGTAATGTTAATTTAACTGAGACTACTGATTGCCAAGGATGTGTACAGTTACAGAAGGAACTTCGGGATTTGAAAGATGGTTCTAAAACATCTCTATTGTACAGCGACTGCGAGAAACGTATAGAAAAGTTGAGGGCTGATACAAAGGATATGGAACTGAAGGATAAGATTGAACATCTTCTCAATGAGATTTATACGATTACGAGTGAAGTTTTCGGTGAAGACAATGCCATATCATTATATCTTGAGGAATATGCTAATCTTTATTTGACGTATCAAAACAATGTTCAGATGGAGTTGACGGGTCTTAAGAGTCAATTGGAAGTTGTCAATAGCTTTGATAAGATTTTAAATGATAAGGTTAATTACAGTGAAGTTATACAGCAAAAGGTTAAAATTATTGATTCACTTGTTGAACAATTAAAAGATTCGAAAGATGAGACGAATATTCAAGTCTCAAAAGTTAAGGATGAATTGGAGCGCGTTCGTGTTGAACTTGAAAATAGTATGAAATTGTTGAATGAAAAGGATGAAAAACTTGATGAATATAAAAAATTATTACTCGAGAGTAGGAAAAATTTTTTAAATTTACTTTCTGATCAGAGAGAATTATTATCGCAAATACCTTTAGCTACATCAAAGATAGGAGGTGGTCCACAGAAGTATGATGTGCACCAAACTTCACATCAATATCAAAGAGATTCTTTATTACAAGGACAAAAAGAATCGAAGCATGTATTGGATGGATTAGTAACATCCTTATATAATAAGAATTATGAGTATTTAAGATTAATAGGTGAAAGGGATAATGTCATTCAACAACAACAATTAACTATTCAACGATTACAACAGACTATTAAAGAATGGGAAAATGATGGTGTTTTATGGTTAGATTATGTAGATCAAACCAAGAATATTCTTAATAATTAACAGTGTTAATAATCCCCACTATACACTGTATTATAATTGACCTTGTAAAAAATCCATATCAAGCACTTATAAAATGAGGAGTTTATATAGAAAATATTCATATACATTACCTATACTATATTGTAATATATTATATTGGATTATATTTGTATTATCAATTTGTATTATTGTAGGATTAGTAGTACTGCAAGTTTATCTCTTGAAGCCTGACAAATCTAAAAATTGCACATGTGCTTCGCAATCTTCGAAATAGTCTTGTGTAATAAAGCCATAATTTGATTCAAAGGCATCTTCAACTCCTCACATAATTCTTGTGCTATAGAAATATAATTTTTAATCTCTTAACAATAAATACTTACATGATTTATGTTGTATACCCATACCAAATAAAATTACACCCTGTATAAATGGTAGAGTCAATTTCAAATAATCCATAAAATAAATGTATGATAACGTGGGTATCAAATCTGTCACTATAGTAAAGTCAGCCATCTGTTTCATATAACGATTAATACGACTAAGATCATATTCCGTCTATAAAAATTTTTTAAAAAACATCTCAATGTGTAATCTTACCAATACAAATTTCATATACTGTATAGATAATTCCTTATCGTCCGTAGATGTGTAGCTACCCGATGTATTTATAGTCAAAGTCTTTTCCTTGTATTTCCAATCACCTCCACCCGAGGTTACAATCTTGTCTTCCTCTTGCAGAGAGCCTTCTCTTTTTACTTCCCCCTTCGCTTCCCTGAGATCAGCTGCGGGTTCCACTCGAGGTCTAGTACTAACTCCACCTTTTCCACTAGGCGTGGTACCTTCTCTTTTTACTTCCCCCTTCGCTTCCCTGAGATCAGCTACGGGTTCCACTCGAGGTCCAGTACTACACTTCATTCCACTTGAGGTTACATCCAACACATCCTTAGCACCATCTTCCATCATTCCCATGATGGATGATCCATCACTAACTTCAACACTACCTTCACCACGATCTCCGGGAGTGGCTTTACCCCTTGGGGATAGGTAATTAGAAGAGCTGACGGCAGGAGAACGCGAGGTTGTAACCTCAGGTGGATCGGCGAGTGGAACAGAGTTGGATTGTACATCAGTTGTGTTATTATCTTTATTTGTATATGATTTATGATGATTGATGAGTGAGAGTAGTAATATGGCGGGTAGATTGCGCCAGCATGAGCTAGCGAGTGTGAGTAATCTTTTTTTATAATCTTTAGTGAATGAATCTAGCCAATTGTTATTTTTAATTAGATTGAGTATCATAATGCATGAAAATTCACCGGTTGTTTCATTGGGTACTTGTCTTGTATATATAGTTTGGAATCCTAATCTTGTCCAGAATCTTACTAGTGATGATGTAATTGAGAAACTGGTACCTATATAATCGATGGTAGATTTATTATTTGTAATCAATTCTTCATCATTAGATTCTACATCTATTAATAATGATTTAGATGTAGTTTCATTGATATTAGTTATAATATTGATATTATTTATTAATCTATTTATAGTTTCAGTACCATATCCTAATTTTTGTAATGGTTGTTGTACAGCTATACGTATAATACGTATACCATTTAATTCAGAGAAGTTATCAGTACAGAAATGTTGTGTTATAGTCCATGGTATCATATCACCAGATGGTTTAATACCACGTTTAATATTATTATATGCTATATTTTTATTAATATTACCTTCAAATGCAATATGTAATACAGATATAATAATAATATCATTAATAGATTGTTTATCATTAGGTATAATAGCTAATATTAATAATTTATGTGAAGGTGCATCAGATAATAATAATAAATCATCAGGTGTATTACGATAATGTGATGATGTAAGTATATAAATAATTTTATTTAATATTAATTCAGTATAATTATTATATGAAAAAAGTATATCTCTATTAATAAGAAAAAATTTACATTTAGATGGTATAATATTATTAGTTATATATAATAATTTATTATTAAATTCATTTGTTTCTATATAATTAAGACATAATAATTTATTAAGCCATAATTCTATAGAATCATTTTTATTATAACGTATTGGTTCATTTAATTTTATATCTATTAATAAATTTGTATTAAATTTTTTTAATTTATCTATTAATTTTAATGATATTGATCTACCTGTACCTTCATAACCACCTATAGTAGATGATATAATTATAATACCACGATTACATAACATTTCTAATTTTGGTAATGATATTGATGCAGCTTCTTCTATAATTAATATATCCCAAAATTGATTCTTAATAAATTCTATATTTATATCATTAGATGATATAAATTTTACATAACAATTTCTTTTATTTATTATATTTATTATACTTGTATATGATTCATATTTTATTTTATTATAACCTACATGTTCATATATACCTAATTTATTTAAACCAATCTCTATAAATTTAAATAATGTTATTACATTCTCTATATTTGGTGCTATTATTATTATATTACGATAATCTAAATTTAATGCAGCAGATAAGAATATTCCTATTGTTGCTGATTTACCACGTCCACGATCACTAAATATAGTAACAATATTAACATGTTTTATATTATCTATATCAATTAATAATGTTTGTAATTTTATTAATGCTTTTAATTGACTATATGTAATAGCTAATGATGATAATTTCTTTAATATATCATAATCATTATTAATATATTCATCTGTACCTAATTTATTCAATAATTTTATTAATTTACGCCTAGAATCCTTCTTTTTATTAATACTTAAACCACCTTTACAAATAGGTAATATATTCAATTCATCATCAACAACCATCATATTATTACCATCAGATAATGATAAAACAAATCTACGAACAAATCTAGGCTCAGCCTTATCATAACCAAAAGAACATAATTTACCATGAATATCCATAGTAATGTTATATAAATCCTGTAATGATTCCATAGTACGCAATAATATACAAATCAAACCACCACCCTCAACAGTCTCTATTGTACGACAAAGAACATTAGGGGTCAATGCCTCAAAATCCTATATTAAAAATATTTTAATGAAATTATGTAAAAGTAGATGTCACACTTGAGGTGCAATACAACTATTATTCCACTAGGCGTGGCGCCTCTTCTATTTACTTCCCCTTCCAGCTCCCGTAGATCGCTTCCAGGTTTCACTTGAGGTTATTTAATAATCTCTCTTAGATAAAATTAAAGTGACAGAATTCATGTTTGTTGGAATATCTCAATGGATATAAATTGGATTGATGTGATGTTAATTAAACAAAATACAATCATCAAAGTCCTTTTCAATGAGATATTGACATTGGAAATACATCCTATAGTCATTGAGTTATCATCATGAGTTTCCCCAGAAATGATGAAATTCCTTCAAATTTTCGAGGTAAAAATGAAGTAGTGGAAGACAGTGATTGGACCTCAAGTGGAACCTGGAAGCGATCTACGGGAAGCGGAGGGGGAGATAAATAGAGAATGCCACCACAGCGAGTGGAATGATTAATAGTAATGGACCTCAAGTGGAACCTGGAAGCGATTTATGGGAGCTGGAAGGGGAAGTAAATAAAGGAGGCCACTACGGCGAGTGGGAAAGATAAGGTTGTATTAGAAGTTAGATATTGGACCTCAGGTGGAACGCCTAGTGGAAAGGAGAGGTGGATTGGACTTCAGGTAGATGAAGTGATATATATAGTGGATATAACTAACTTGAAGTACGCAGAGTCCGAATGTTTGACCGAGAATACGTTGTGATTCTTTATAGTAGCAGTAAGTAATATCAGTAGTTCTAAGGAATAATTCATATGGATTCTCTACATTTTCATCATATAATCCTTTTTGAGCTAATTTTTTAGCCATTTTTTGACGTTTCCTTTGATGAGATGATACTTCAAGTGATTTTTTATAACACCATAGGACTGTAGGTTTCTTATTCAAAATCCTCTGTAATAGATAATGTAAATTTGCTACTTGAAATCGTGCTTTATCTCCTACAATTACAAATAAACCACGCTCGTGGGTAGATACACAATGCTCCACCAACTCGCGAATATCATTAGAGACCTTCTTCTTCATTTTATAATATATACATTTAAAATTATAATAAATACAACATATGCGATTAATTTTATAATTACAATGTGATTTTTAAACTACATTATTACTGAAGATCAAACTATACAATCCACCGCACAACGATGTGAATTAAAATACATTGTCTCGTATATATTCATTATAATTCACCATTATTTAAATCAATATCATATTTAAATTTATAATTGTTAGATTGTTCTACAATTAAACTTGTAGAGGATTATGTATACTCTTTCCTCTCATCCAGCGTTCTCGACCTCCAATCTATAGAATTCCACCACCAAATATCATCTAATTTACAAATAAACTTGACTATAATGCATCAAAATTAGTGGTTTTATTATCCTGTAAAATCCTGCCGGAAAAACACCCTGAATCAGAGCATCGAAACAGATGCAGATGCGCAGAACTTTAACCACTGACCTCATACATACCATCTTCCATACATAAAATAGATTTATAAACTGTATAATTCATATTACATCAACATTTTACGGTGAATTCTCAAGTTTAGCCAAGAGAATTGCTGTATTAATGGGACCATACATTGGTAGTTGTCAATTGATTTCCATAGGCATTCATCGATTACCAGAGTTTCTAAAGTATAGGATGATTAAAGGAATGAAAGGTGAAATAATGTAGGTAACCTATGTGAATATGATTGAAAAATCACAGCTTCCAGTTACGCCGATTTTATTAAAGACATTATTCAAGAGTAAATAGCCATCACCAACGATTGGTATTAACTCACCAAAGACATTAATATTAGTAAATGATTCATTTATACCATTAATTTTATTGATTTTAAGTTTAAGGGTATCCCTTAGTTCATCAATTGTACTTAATCTTAGTGAAATTGGGTTTCTAAAAAAATTGTTGAATAAATGTATAAAATTTTAAATATATTTACCTTCTAATTCTATAATCTGCTTGTAATACCGCTAAATAAGGTGTACATTTGAATGCTTTACGATAATTTTCCGCACCAAAATATTGTACGGCTTGCCTATAGATGGTATTGGTGATAGAAGAAAAAAAATCGAAACAAACTTGTAAATATTCTTCATTACAAAATTCCTCATTTTTAAATTTAATTAAATTGGGTTTATTTACTGCGTTTGGAATTTTTTTATTTAAATTTCATCTAACCCACCCCCAATACATCTTATCATCTAGAGCCTCATAGAATCATACATACATCTGTGGGTATAGTTACAACTATCGATATACCCATATATCTGGGTACATGTAAATATCATTGGAAAATGTTGAGGCTTAGTTCATTCCTGGCCTTCTCCAAGAATGAGGGGTTATTATTGTCCTTGATGTCATCTCATGAATCACTATTAATGAAAGCTCCTATAAAACATGTAACAGTTCCAGGTATGGCTAATAGACTTATCATTCATTTAATAATTTAGGCTATGATGGATATTTTACAGTGACTTCTGGTCATTCTCCACTCATATCCAGACTCAAACCAGGTGTTGTATCAGTTTTTAGACATGACGCCAATGAAGCGGAAAAATTTTTTATCTCAAGTGGTTTTTTAACGTATAAAAAGTATGTTGAGGATAAATTGATGTATTTTATGCACAATCTTATAGAAATGATGATGATAATGTCGTAAATGTAACAGGTGTTGAAATTGTACCTCTAGAACAGCTAGATAAAGATCGCACAAGTGCTGTACTTCAAGAAGTACTCGCAGAATCACAAGCCAATCCAGCTCCATGGTCTAAAATTAAATCATTTCTAGCGTAAGCTGATAATTATTCAATATATATAAATTTACAGACAAGATTTATGCTCATGCATACTTAAAGCCGTTCAATAATAAGTGTATTCTATAGCCCATTATAAAGAGCATAACAATTGATGCGTTGTCTACTATAGCCGAGGTGTAATCTACACCTCTTGTCCAACACCTCTTCTTCCATTCGATACACCATAGGTCGTCTTGCAGACAGCTCTCCACCTGAGGTCCAATCCACGTTACTTCCCACTAGCCGTGGAGGCCTCTTCTATTTACTTCCCCTTCCAGCTCCCGTAGATCGCTTTCAGGTATTCCACTTCCACTTGAGGTCTAATCACTATACTTCGACCACGATCTCTGGGAGTGGCTTTACCGTTTACGGGGAGGTAATTAGAAGAGGCCACCACGGCGAGTGGGAACAGAGGCTGAAACCTCAGGTGGAGACGTCAATACGAGCAGAGGTGGATGGACCTACGGTGTAGTTAACCTCGGATGCAAGTGAATATAAGTAGAATCAGTGACATCATCAAAGTGTTGTATTTATTCTAGGTGTAATTTATTTAATAACTTGGTCGTAGTATTGCTGATATTGTATGGCAATTACCCTATAATATAATTTAACATCCTAGTGTAAAAGATACCTTCAGGCATAGCTTCGAATCTGCTATTAGCCTATATGGTCGTTCATATACGGGCTCACTTTTGAAATGTAGCATCAGTTCTAAATCTTCTAATGAATTTTTTGTAAGGCCTTGCGATGTTTTCATATAGACTGCTCTATTACCATTAGCTACACCATGGATGTATGTCCTTGAGTTGAAGTATGTTGAAAGGCCAATTGCATTATGATTCCCAAAGATTCTTGGTGGATTTGCGATTCTTATGCCATGATAAGGACTTTTATAATCGTTTTTCAAGTCATTAAAAAATGAACCTATAATATCATGTGTATAGTCAATATAGTATAACTCACTATTATACACTAAAGGGCACTTGTAATAATTCATAATTAAAAATTAATTTTAATGAAATTAATAGTTTAATTAAAATGTGTTTATGTTTGGAATGATTTTCCAATTACATCTTGCATGATTTTATATTAGACTGCATGTGTAAAGCTGATTGGTGTAATCATTTTTCATCATCTCTCCAGAAAATATCATCACCATCTGTTGCTAATACATTTTGCACAGTTAAATGTGGTTGTTCTGTCTCGTATAAATTATCTTGATCATCTTTATATTCAAATGTAGGCTTCTCATCATATATAACATGCTTTTTCCTAATATTATTTATACATTTGGTATAAATGTGTAACTTACGATCCCATAGTTACTAAAAAATATAATCCTATACATGTTAATAATAATCCTAAAGCCCCTGTTAAATAGGGTACAACAACTATAGTAAGAGTTAAAGTATATATACTACTAATAAACATACCATCTTGTGTATTATTCTTTAATATACAACATGAACCATATTTATGAGCTACTCTTGATGATATACAATCAAATAATTTCGTATTTAATATTGTATTATCCTTACACTTCTTTGTAGAGGCACAGCATGATGCCTTACAATTGACTATAGTACAATCCGGATCTGAATGTGCTATATTCTCTTCAACCTCTACAGAATTACATAAATATAATCCTCTTCCTTTCAAATCCATACATTCTTTAGTTAAATCTTTATTCTTTGTAAGCATATCAGCTCTACAACTCACAATCAGTAATAGCGATGCATAACATAATACAATCAACATTATTTATCAATTAATATACATTTAAAACTAAAATTATAATATACAACAATCATTAAATGCATTAAAAAATCTTTGATTCGAATGTGTGATCGACGCGACATCATTTTCGATCCTGCACTAATAACGCACATTATTCTCATTTTAAAATACAACGCTACATAAACTTCCTAACACCAACAAAAATTTTATTCTGTCTAAATGGATTATCAATAGCTATTTCAATTATAATTCATAACAGACAATCATATCTAATTCTAAATGTCATGAAAACTATAGATAATATACCATTCATATCCAAATATCTAATTCTATTAATCGGTATTTCACAAATTTTCAATTATTTAAAAATTCCTAGGACTAGTTACTATTTTCATTATTTTTAAATATATTTCCAAATATAAAACCCGTAAACATATTAATGTAGACAAAGTTAAAAGGTATTTACCTCATTCTATCAATTTTCCCTATAATTTATTTCAGAGATGATAGAATTTCTGCAACATTATTTGCAAATGAGGTAATTTTATAAAGTATTGTTCTATATTACATCATATATAGGCTATATTAAGTTCCAATGATTATTCCATCATTGAGGATAATCTAAAGCTATTTTTAAACATTTGTACAAAGACTAAATTATATATCTTCGTCAAGGTTTGTTATCTAATCACTGTCTATACTAATTTAAATAGATTAAAGACGAAGTTGAAATTGACATTGTTACAAGAAATTTCGAAGATTGTGGAGCATTCACAAATGGATTGGCTAGACATGTATGTTGGATGGTCGATTTAATATAATTATTATAGAGGCTTTTATTTTGTACTAGTGATAATGGTAGAATATCAATGATACAACAACTTCAACCTTATATACATGTTGAAGCTAATATAGAAAATGTCAAGTTTGTGTCAAAAAAAACTCCCCAAGCTCAATGTTACAACATTTGAAAACATGAATAACATATTAAATCCTATATAATATTATTATAACAATTAACTATACATGTCTAGATTAATGATAATGATGGAATACAATTTAATTTTACTCTATAAATTATTATGTGACTACTATTCGTTTGTACTTGATGTGTTGTTATAAATGAGAGTGATGATATAGAATTATAGTGTTGAATACTATACAACTATTAAATAATATATTAATGGTAGTATGTATTAGAATATATTTACTGCAATATATCATCAATACTCCTGGAATAAATCCATCACAATTTGTTTCATTTTATCATTTATTAATAGTTAATAAATACTGACCCATCACAAAATTGTGGTGCTAATATGGGGTGAATTTATAAATTAGTATTTAATCATATATAAATATATAGACTAATATTATATTAAGTTTATAGTAATTAATATTGAATTGCCTTGTTGATAATATAGATTAAATCACTCGATTGTAATATAAATGAAGGCTGTGGTGCTACGATTATAAATTGTTTAAGACCACAATAATTAGCGAATGGCATATAATAAGTACGTATTATACCAATACATATACTATTTTCTACATGTAAATAATATCTATATAATACCTCAAAACATTTCCCATGAAATGATATAGGTATAGATTCTAATGTAATAACACCACCCTCTATAGTACGATTTTTAATTTTTAAAACACCACCATTCAATATCGAATCTATACACTCATAATCAACAGAGTTTATTAAATTTGTATTTGAATGGGCTAATAACCCATAAAACATATCCTGTACAAATGTTGTACCCGATGTCATCTCATAACTACACATAAATTCACCATAATTTTCCCATACTTTATTTATAGCATCATTCTTCTGTGTTATATCTACATTAGCTATCAATGATGGATCCAAATATTCCAAACATGATGCATGATGAATATCCAATATCAAATGAGGTGTACGGTTCATCTCATTATGATTTATAGTATTATATATCAAATGACGAACAAATAATATCTGCAAATCCTTAGATAACTTCTTATGATTACTACCGGATGATATCTGATTACAATTCAATATTATCACACAATTACACTCTATCAAACCTAAAAATATATATTAACAAACAATGATACATGTAGAACGAAGATCCAACAATCGAGGATGAAACCACCGTTGGTCCTGCAGACAGCTCTCCACCTGAGGTTACAACATATGTTCCACTCGGCGTGGAGCCCTCTCTATTTACCTATCCCTGAAGGGTAATGCCACTCCCGGAGATCGTGGCGAAATATCCGAGACGATCTATGGGAGTCGAGGTGAGGTAAATAGAGAGGCCACCACGGCGAGTGGGAAGGAAAGTAGGATTGGACCTCGGGTGGAGTTTCACGTGAATTTTGGTAAATTTGACATACCGGCATCGATGAGATTTTTCATATCGAGTGATGATCCGTTGATATATACGGCGTAGTTGACGTATTCATCGAGGTGCATTGGATCTTCATCATCGACTGCATCCATTGGTGCGAGTATGATGATATTATTTTCACAATTTTTGAAAATGATTCTAAAATATAATTTAATGATGCTGGAAAACAAACTTTATAAAATCGTATAAATCTTTAGGCCAACCACATATTAATAATGTCGGTAGTCGATGTGTAAAGACATTTTCAACAGCGTACGTATAACTCGGTACAATATATAATCCTCTATACCTTTGAGAATTCTGATCATGCTCAATCTCCGCAATCTCCTCAAGTTTAATATCATGAGCTCCTAAAAAAATCAATGTAAAAATTGAAGTAATTACAATGATATTAAACAGCTAGACCTCGTATTCCACCGTCTAGACAATCTTATCCTTTCACTCGCCGTGGTGGCCTCTTCCAGTTACTTCCCCCTCCGCTTCCCTGAGATCAGCTACAGGTTTTCCACTTGAGGTCCAGTACTACACATCCTTAGCACCATCTTCCATCATTCCCATGATGGATGATCCATCACTACCTTCACCACGATCTCTGGGAGTGGCTCTACTCTTTAGAGATTGGTAAATAGGAGAGGCCACCACGGCGAGTGGCATCAGATGTTGTAACCTCGGGTTGAGTAGGATTATAATTGAATATAATTGTGTTGAACATACTTGAGCTGAGGAAATTTGAGTAATATGGATCGGATTTGTGTGGTAGTAATTCGATTGGTAGTTTTGTGAGTAATGAGACTTTGATAACATCTCCTAGTGTTTCAGCCATGACTAGGCCATAGAATTCATCAACGGAATCATCTGTAATTTCTTCACCGATGGTATATCCGACGGGATTAAGTACGCAATTTTTTCCGGATGCAATACCGATTAGTATGATATTTCTGGTATTATATAATAATCTACAGAATTCATGAAATGGTAATCCTAAAATAATATGAGAGTTAAGGAGTATGAATAAAAATAGATACCATGAGAGCATTTAGGAAATTTCATTTTAAATAATTGAAATTTCATACCACGTATAAGTTCAAACATTTGATTTTGTACATTAAATATTGAAGTTTCATTATCACTATCATTATTTAATAATAATTCATTAGAATTGCTTTCACTGGGTATTAAAAATAGATTACATAATTCTTCGACATATATACGTGCTCTTCTTATATCAGATGGTGAATAGAATAAGGTTAATAATAAATAAAATAATCCACGACAATTGATAGATTTTGCTAATAATTTATATTTTAATTCTCTTTCATAAAATACCTAAGGATTAAAAAAAATATTTTTTTTATTGTTGATATACTTACATGAACATCATTATCTTTTAAAAATGATTTATATTCTGTGCCATGTAATTGTACAGCTAATGGTATACCTAAAGGTCTTGTTATATTTAATGATGCCATTGCCCTATAGTATTATAATAAATATATAATTCATTAAAAAAAGAATAACAAACATTAATATAGTTTCTCTATCATCATTCGCCTGATATAAAGCAAAATTTGATGTTTCCATATCATTTACAACAACTGTAAAACTAGAATTAAATACAAGCTATAATAATTATATTATAATTAATATCATCTTTACCTTTGATATATAAGATGGGAATGTTATTTTACCATCACCACCCATTATACTTAATTTAACTCTAGTATTTAATGATATCGCCATATATACAATTTCATAATAATTCAATGGTAATGGTGATGCTACTACTACATTTTCAATAATACCCTCATATGTATTTGATATACATTTAGAATATGTTAATAACTGATAATTCGATATCGGACCCCAAAATAATATATACTTATCATTAAAATCAAAATATGCACCTATAAATTAATATAATATAATTTATTGATCATCAATTTACCCATTATTACCGGCTTTGTAGATAACGCAGACTTAAGCCTCTTAAATTGAAGTGTACCAAGAGTAATACACATCGATATAAATACAATCGATACCGCACGACCATAAAATGTCAATGGAGAAAAATCACCATAACCAACTAAAGATAGAAAATAATAATTAAACAATTATTAAAATATATTACACCTGAGGTTACCTGTCCTTTACCACTCGCCTCCGCCTGAGGTCGTCTTGCAGACAGCTCTTCTATTTACTTCCCCCTCCGCTTCCCTGAGATCAGCTGCGGGTTCCACTTGAGGTTATAAATCTAATCTCGTCGAGATACAACTAAAGTGAAGAAATTCACATAAATGGAGATATCTCAGTGAATATAGATTGTAATGAATTAATGATGATAACAATAGATACAATCATCAAATTCCTCTTTAATGAAGTATTGAGATTTGAAATTCATCCAATATTCATCCCACAATCTTCAGTAGTTTCCCCAGAAATTCAAGAATTCCTTCAAATTTTAGGGGTAAAAATGAACAAGTGAAATTTAGGAATTATAACCTCAGGTGGAGACCTCAACTGGAACCTGGAAGCGATCTATGGGAGCTGGAAGGGGAACTAAAAGGAAGAAGGCACCACGCCTAGTGGTAAAGGAGAGGTAACCTCAGGTGTAACATCGAGTAGAAGAAAAGGTTGTAACCGCAGTTGAGCATTGTATGGAATTAAAGTTTGTACGAACCTGTACCCATGGTAGCGACTCCAAAGTAGATGTAATCGAATGGGCTGGTATAGCTATTTTCTGAGATTGGTGCTTCAATTAGGAATAAGACCCCAGAAAATCTAATGATAATGATGGTAAAGATTTTCTCAACTTACGAGAATAATAATGCAATACTGGCGGTAGCGATACCGATTACAACTGTATAAACTTCAGATACCCAATTGAAACTAATAGAGACTAGACGTTCAGCTTGCATTAATCTTAGAAATCTCAAAGGTCCAAACTAGGGTGTATAAAAAAATATATGAGGATATAAAAACTTACAAAGATTATTCCGAAATGTTGTAAAGGTTGATTAGGATTATTGGGTAAAATATTATATGTATCAGCTAATATAAATAATAATTCCGTTAATAATGATGTAGTAGTTAAATCAAGTAGACCATTTATAGATAAAATATACCAACAACGTGATTCAGAACCATATAAATTTAATAAATAAGTAATAGAATATATAATAAGAAATGATGATTCTATATACCAATATTCAATTGGTACATCATCCATAACCCAATGTAATAAATTATGATCACCTTCATCTCTAAAATTATAATTATATAATAATATAATATTAAATACCTAGTTATATATTGAATACCCCATTCCCATACAAAACACCATGATATAGTAGTAAATAATGTACATAATATCCAAACCTTACTACAAAGTAATGGTTTAAGACAATTTGTCATAAACCATATATGTAAACCATACATAAATTGTGTAAATGTATATCCTAAATATTATTTTAATTATTAATACAAATAACATACTGGGTAATTGCTGTCCATCTTCATTATTTAATGAATGTGATATAATATAACCAACCACTCTATTAAATAAATTATAAATACCACCAGATTTTGTATCAATTTTATAAGAATATGAATATCTACCAAATTTTCCATCTATATTACCCAAATATGATGGCTGCCTTAATGCATGCAATGTAGAAAATGACCTCTGACGCAAATTAGATGGATCCAAATCCGAACGCTGACCATCAACAATACATAACTTAGAAAAACTCGATACATCTATAAATTAATTATATAATTAAAAATTTTAAATGAATAAAAAAACATAAGTTTATATAATGTCTAATCATACAGACAGCTTGTCCACGTGAGGTCCAATCACTACATTCTAGTATACACTTCCTCTTCCACTCGCGGTGGAGGCTTCTTCCAATTACCTATCCCTAAAGGGTAGAGCCACTCCCTGAGATCGTGGCGGAGGTGTAGATGGAAGTGGAATGAGGAATAGACTGGACCTCTAGTGGAACCTGGAAGCGATCTACGGGAGCTGGAAGGGGAAGTAAAAAGAGAAGGCACCACGCCTAGTGGAAGAAGAGTAGGACTAGAGAAGTTAGTAATGGACCTCAAGTGGACTACCCGCAGCTGATCTCAGGGAAGCGGAGGGGGAAGTAAATAGAAGAGCTGTCTGCAAGACGACCTCAGGTGTAAGGAATAGAAAGTGATTAAGAAAGTAATAGTAGAAGGTAGACGTTCTAGGACCTTCTATGGACAGCATATTAGTCACTATGTTCATTCGGATGAAAACATACCTGTATTGAATGGTTTAGCTTCTACATCGTGATCATGTAAGGTGGAATGTTCATATGAGAGAATTTTTTTGAGATCACTAGAGGTGGTATGCATAAGACTAAGAGTATCTGTTTGTGCGGTGCCATTTTTATTATTTCTAGTACCCTTATTGGCAATCCTCTTGATAAAAAAGATAATTCTAGGTAAATTTATGAGAAAACATGAAATTATCAAAGCAGATAATTGTATTGCGATGGAAAATACAAGTGCTAAAGGTGTGCGTATACATATTTTAACGGTTGTATAGACCATTAAAGTTGAAAAGGCCAATCCGATGATTTCATCGACATACACCAATGGTCTGCACTCCATAAACAATTAATTATAAACTACTAATATACATTATATTAAAATTATATTATAAGATTTAATACGAGTTACGTGTAAAAATCGACGGGGATGGGGAACGCGCGTCAATCCCACAGAGTTTAATTGAGTGTAATTTTCTCGACGTTCTCGGGTATATCTTCTAACATTGTTTGACTAACGATACCGCAGACGTGTTTCCATTCATCTGTTGACTTTATACGGTTTGTAAAGTTGTCCAATGAGTCCAGCTCTGCATTCATAATTTCTCTACGCTGCCTTGATCTAAATTCTTCAGGTTCTCCTCTTAAAATACGCTCTAATGATAACAATCCTTTAGCATCTGGCCTTAAAGGCTTGTCAATTGATCCAATTTTGCTGACTTTATGCCTTGTAAACTCGCGTTTATTAAATTCCTTCTTCATATCCTCAAGAGACTTTGGAACATTTTTATACGCATCTATTGTCTTTGTAAAATTTGGATCAGCATAAGACATGAAGATTACATGGCCAGTGCGCGTTATACGCGCGAACACACCGTAGGCACCCAAGGCCATCCTAACTTGTTTCCATAAGTATGTGTTGTCTAGACAATGCAATGCCAACGAATCTTCACCTTTAACAACATCCTTACTTGTGAAGAGTTTTCCACCCATTACTACATGATTTATACGTGTCGATGCTACAATAGCTTCATCCTTTTGGTCTGGGAGTCCGACGGACAAGACATCTTTCACCCAAGTGGGAATTTCATGAGGTAATTTAACTTCTTTTGTTTCTTTAATATTCAGTGATAAAGTATGGGAAGTCTCGAATGCAGAAGCTATAGATTTGTGCATCCATTTGTATTCTTCTTCCACCCACGGCTCGACGATGCTGGGAGTGGCTGTTATATTTAGCGTCAAATGGTTAAGTTTGAGTAGCTTATTGCGTATAGCTATCAATTTCCCTTCGATTGATGTCCAATCTTGTTCGGCTCTCGGTAAAATCTCTTTTAGAACATCCAGTTGTTGATAACCATTGGATAGTTCTTCAGCGTAATCTGAGACCGAAAATGAACGCGCCAGGCGTTTCATAGCGAATGAATGACCACGCGTTATTATTGAGCGTTGTAAATTTGCAATGCTTCTCTTGATGGTCTCAATACCCTTCGACGCGTTTGAAAAGTTGCAATCTTTTAATAGCGTGTTAATTATAGTGAACATATCATTCTTCTTATCAGCCAATGCCTTTGTCCTTATAATCAAATAGCCCAAGCCATCATTACATTCGGCATACCTTCCATCATTATATTTTGTCATGAACGACAGGTCAAAGTCCAATCCACCTAGATTCTGAGCAATAATATAACTCATCTCCTCAGAAGTTTTATCAGTCGTACCAGCCTCCTTTAACATTGCGGTGAATAACTTGAGGTATTTCAACTCATCAAGAGTCAATTCATGAAGTGATATAGCATAGTCAAGATATACAATGCCTTGAGATTCTATAGGGTGTACCAATAATTTCAATGTTGATTTTGGATCCAGTCCATCTCCAACCTCATAAAACTTCGTGGGAATTAATTCGTTCTCCTTATTAAGATCAGATATTTCCAACGTTGGAAAGGCCTCGAGAGTTTTTGGATCCACAGGCTCCTCGCGAGTCTTTTTGAAAATCTTATATTCATCTTCCAGCTTATCAACCTCTTGCCTCGTATAATGACCAACAGCATCAGTCAATTGGCCCTTTATCCTATTCATCATCTCTTTGTCATACAGGGAAGATTCTTTAGCTTCCATATGTATAACAGCATAGTCGGCATTATCCAGGAAATACCTCTTGATCAAATTACTAAAGTATCCAGAATATTTAGAGCGACTTTTTAACTCTGATAGAAGAGAGTCGAAGTACAAGAGACCCAATGGGTCTTTACCGTATAACATTTGGATATGAATTAAACCTAAAAGAGCCAAACCCTTTGGATATGATCCAGTATTCAATTCACGCAGTTGGAATTCCACCGTATTCATCGCCGCTTTAATCGCGTCATTTTTAAAACCATCGGCCGCTACACGGTTCAACGTCTCGAAAACTACACTCTTGAATTTATCCTTTAGTTCAGAACCTAAAAATTATGGATAATAATAGAAAGAGAAAATCCCATAGCAAAAGTGGGGTAATGACCTGACAGTTTCAAGAGGTAAATCCAAAGAATAAGTTACATACAAACTCACTCTCTAACATCAATGAAAGTTTATACATATTTCTATTGCATGGAGCATACACCTGAGGTATTTCCACTATTGGTCTTGCAGAGAGCACTTCTCCACCTGAGGTCTTTTCCACGTCCTGCAGACAGCTTTTCTATTTACTTCCCCCTTCGCTTCCCATAGATCGCTTCCAGGTCCACTTGAGGTCCAATAATTACACTTCCGACACGATCTCCGGGAGTGGCTATACTCTTTAGAGATAGGTAATTGGGAGAGCTGTCTGCAGGACGACCTACGGTAGGGGTAACCTCGGGTGGAAAACAATACCTCACTTCGCCTAGTTATGTGAATTAAACTAACCATTTTTTACTCCTTCTATACCGATGGCAAATGTTGACTGACGAAAATAATCGACATATCCATCTCCAACGACTTTACTACCAATCTTCGAGTCAATTAGTGCTTTATAAAGTACACTTTCAGGTGTACCCATGAGCAGATGTTCAACAACCATTAATCCTATCTTATCAACAATGTCAATATTAAATCTGTTATCACTAGTATGAGGATCTAACAGCCATCCTATTAGTAGTATATCTTCGAGGTCGTTAGAGAGTGATCCATATGTTTGTTTCAAATCCAAGGGGACACCTTTATATTTTTCAAGTTCCAATAGTTTAATAGCACTATCAGGTGATGCTTTATGGGTAGAATTATCGATTTTACTATTCGATAGATATCCATCAATGAAATTTAATCTATTCTTAACATCATCAGGGCCATAGAAACTGACTGTAACAGTAGAGGTTGAGTAGTAACGTTCATAGAAATCAACCAATTGGGGATAATCAAGTTTGACTATAAAATCTGGATTACCACCAGAATCAAATTTATAAGAATTGGTAAACATGTTGGAATACATTAAATCATGAGCTTGTTCTAAAGCGTTAGAATAGCATTGTCTCATCTCACTATAGACTATACCAGCATATGATATATATCTATCGTGTAGTAAAATAGCATCATTTGATGGCTCTTTAGATACCTTGAAATGCCAAGCCTCTTGTTTAAATACGTCATTATCATGTCTAATTAAAGGTCTAAATACAGAATCCATATAAAAATCTGCAGTGTTATAAAAATGCTTCAGATTTGTAGAACCAAATAAATATCTTGTACGATCCTTATAAGTAGAGGCGTTAATATATGAACTCAAACCAGCAACAACAATAGAGAATGCATCCCTAGATTGATACTTATCCGAACCAGCTAATACTGAATGTTCTAATATATGTGGACTTCCACAATCATTTAAAGGTGGTGTTGGTACAACTATATCAAAACACATCTCTCTATCAGCCACGGCATCATTAGATAATGAGATAACAGTCAATCCAGTTTTTTTATGACGATATTTTACAACAGCAATAGATAGATCTTTAATATAATTACTACCTAATTTATCAAAATTATCATGTACCACGTTCATAGAGTCGATTGCCCATTGAGGTATGTTACTCTCTTCAAGAGCAACAGCTCCATCAAATGTTTGAACCTTCAAATCGACAGATGTCGTATACATATTAACACATTGATTAGTTAAACGAACAGTAGTTAGTTTATTTATAAATAGAAGCCGATTTTTAAGTAAACTTTTGCGATTATTCGTAGTAGATATATTGATAGATCGGATACCATAGAGTGATAGGGTACTTAGAATTACACGACTATATAATGAGCTCAATAATCCGACACCAGCTAAATATAAATTAGAACAACGCCATAAGTGAACCATACCATTACGATTTATAAGCATATTAAATAATTATAACACAACAACCAAGAATAATATAATGACTATAACGACGGGTAACTTAGGCTCCAAATATAAATCATAAAAGAGGGAAATTATTGTGCCTGGTAGACAACATAAAATCTGTTTTAAAATGTCTAGAAATTATATTCTTGATAATTTTAGCGACATCTCCCGGAACGTATTCCTAAATTGTTATAACATTACTACACCAAGAGCTAACATGAATTAGATGATTATAACCACCAATTAATTCGAGTTTGAACTTTCCCTGCATATGTGCGATGATCAACTTTGTTGGCAGTGAATCGTAGCCTGAAATTTCGTTATTACTATCTTGGATCAACAAACTTTCGATTATCATAACCTTCATGATGTTAAGCGCGAGGAACATGTCTGTAGTACCTGATACCCAGTCTTCGTAAGAGATGTATATTCAATCTACAATAGTCGTACCTTTCCAATGTCGCGATGTATCCTTTGGATTACACTTCCATCTCCTAAAGAAAGGATATGTGATGATTGACGCAGGACAAGATTTGGATACTCTGTGGTAATATATTGAGTTTGTAGCCTCAACCACAACACTTCTATATATCTTAAAGCAAAAACTAACCACTTATTATCTCGCTGTATCAACTGCGATGGTAGTGAAATGTTTAAAACATCAACGTCCGAGTTGGCGGTGTTATTGAGATTCCACGATAGTGCGTCGTCATAGCTGTCGAAACACTCAGGTATTTCGTTAGTCATCTTTGTAATTGTCTTGAAGTCATCATTAGACACTCTCTCTGTAGGTATTTTTGAGATACAGTTAAATACATATCTCAATCCTCAACGTACCCTCAATGTAGTCGATATTAACTAGGGCAATTAGTATGTGAGTGTATAACGGCACGATTTTAACAGCTAATGCGGAGCCGATACTGTGACCCAAGAGGACCAATTTGATATTTAAATCTCCAAATTCGTCAATCAAATGAAGTATACAGAGTTTTAAATCTTCAATTAATATTGCAGATGTCATATCATTAATGTCGTTTACACCAGAGTAAGAGTCTCCATGACCGCGCAAGTCGATGGCAGCTACATATGCTGACTCAGACAACTCTACCTACATGTAGAGATTAAAACATATCATCACATAAACGTACAGCGGTAGTTGCCCAGCTCATGGCAGATAATCCACATCCGTGTATGCAAACGACCAACACATTTTTATCGTCTAAGCATTTTTTTGAATACGTCTTGAATATATTCAACTTCTGAGCGTTATAAATATGATACATAAGGTTAATAATGTCCGTCATTGACGATTATAGTAATAGACACTTACATGAGGTACCCCTGTTACATTACTCTCGACAATTTGCGATTCTTTAAAATACAATCTCCAATCACTTGTACATTTAGAATCCTGCATTTACACGTACTGATCTACTGCAATAGTGTTGAATTGGCATTAGTATCTCGCGCGTTAATTTCCCGATGTGTAGGTGACGTTGTAACGGATTCTTGAGTATATGTTGGATGAATAAATGAAAATCGATCAATACTGCGTTATAAATATGATATTAGGGTTATAAATATCCAAAGGTTGAGATTTTATGAATTTGTATTTATAGTCAGCGCTCGTGAGTATGTAAGGCCATGTGCTGTAACGCGTTCGAGATAACATACTTCAGAAGTATTTATTCATGTAATAATATAAATGTATATAATGGCATCTTTAATTGTTGATATGATAGAGTGTAAATGATATTTTGTTCTTGTAAATTTTAAGCATATGATTGTACACATTATAGCTGAAAAGATTGAGTGATATTCTCAATAAAATTGTGCAGGTTTGTGGATTATTGGTATATATTTGTTTTAATATTCTATTAGGAGTTTATTTTCTGTATTGTTTTCTATGATGTTGATAAATGGGTGAGGTATCAGATCGGTATTTTTATTGTATCTGTGGCGGTATAAATGGAGTAGATGGTTATGATAGAGATCCTTTGGTATGTAAAACATGTAATCAGAACAGTCATAGGGAATGTACTCATTATAATGGTCCTGAGTGTGATTTTGAGTGTATGTTATGTAGAGTACAGTTATTAGATCCTTTTAATACAGTTCGGGAATTTTTATGGTATGGTTGTATGGGTAATAAGACTGAATCATTTATATTGGATGCATCTGATTTGGAGAAATGGCGTACAAAGTGTCAGGATGTATATATGGCATCGATACCATTGAATAAATCTATATTAAGACATGAATGGCCGAAAACAATGGAGTTGAGAGTGAATAGGGATATAGTACATGTAGTAAAGGAGCCATCATGGGAGCATAAAAGACGTGATAATCCTATAAAGATTACATATGCAATAAGACCAGGTGATAATAAGATTGAGATAAATACAAAAACGTATAGTAATAATGATGGGCCATTATTTTTATTATAATTTGTGTATGTAAACAGATATCAGTGACTCGTATAATTGAGACTATTAAAAAAAAACGTACAATCCCATTGGAGGAATGTAAGAAACGTGTTTATAATATTATTAATCGCAAAATAAATGAGGATGATGAAGTTTTTTGTATGGAAAGTACCCATAAAATCGAATTAAATTGCCCTGTGACTTTGGATAGAATTTCTATACCTACAAGAGGTAGAAATTGTGAGCATTTACAATGTTTTGATCTTGAAGGGTATTTAAGAGTTATGGAAAAGACTGCAGCATTTAATATGAGATGGAAATGTCCTGAATGTCATTTAATTGTTAAACCATTTGATTTAGTTATTGATACATTCATAGAGGAATTATTAAAAGTTGTATCTCGTGATGTTTGTACTATTGAACTTGACGAGGAATTGAATTATCATACCATTCATACAAAAGACGTTCATGAAAATACCGATGCTGTAAATGAAAACAAACGTCCATCTACCACTTCTTTAAATGACAACACAATCGTAAGGACTACAATCTCAAAGCATAAAACAAACATCGAAAATAGTTTAATAGTCTTAGATTCTGATGATGATAACGAAAGTCAATCAATATCTAATAACAATGAAGATAGCTCTACACTACCTGAGGTTACCTCTACCAATGGTCAAACATCTCTTCGTCCTGCAGACAGCTCTCCACCTGAGGTTACAACCTTATCTTCCACTAGGCGTGGAGCCTCTTCCAATTACCTATCCCTGAAGGGTAGAGCCACTCCCGGAGATCGTGGCGGTGAAGGTAGAGGTAGTGATGGAAGTAGAGTTAAGGATAAGACCTCAAGTGGAAGTGGATTATCCGAGACGATCTACGGGAGTCGAGGTGAGGTAAATAGAGAAGCTGACGGCAGGAATGTAACCTCAGGTGGACCCGTAGCTGATCTCCGGGAAGCGAAGGGGGTACTAAATAGAGGAGGCTGTCTGCAAGACAAGGAAAGGACCTCGAGTGGAAGAGCTGACGGCAGGACCTCAGGTGGAGAGGCCACCACGGCAGTGGGAAAGGAGGTAGATGTAACCTCTGGTGGTAATAAATCCATTACTAATGGTGAGATTATTGTAATTGATTCCGATGATGAATTTATGGTTCCTTCATCTACAAGGACTACATGTGATGATAAAAAGAAGATATTATCTCAATTGGATGTGCGTTACAAGATATTATTTTCATCTAAGGATCAGGTATCTAATAGGAAATTACAGAATGAAGATATTAAACATTCTATTTTAACTCAGCGTCTTAATCAATTACCTAGGAAAGTCCAAGTCAATACACATAATACAGATGTTTTAAAGAGAGGTTTAAATGATACTAATCATCATCCTTCAACTCACAATAAAAAAATTTATACACACTTTCATAATAATACATCAGATAATCATCCATCTGTTGTATTCAGAGTACCATTAAATAAACATACATCACTAACATCACAATTTAATAATATTAAATAAAATTAATTTATCGTGTTTTTTTACCCCACTGTATTCTTGGGATGGATCCAGATGATGCCGAGTTCCTATATGTAATAGTATATAGAGTTTATATATACATACCTTTATACCTTGTTTAGTACCATCTATACATGTAAGTATATTAATAGGTATAGGTATAGCGGTAGAATATGGAAAGTTGATATTAGTATTAATAATTGAATTATAAATACCAAATGTATTAGATTCTTTCCATATAGGCTTGAATATTTGAGATTTTATACCTGTAACGCGTGGGAATTTCAAACAGATAATAGCATTAGGTTCAATTATAGATGAAGCTTCAAGATAAATTGTAACACGAGTACCTAATTTTGCTGGGAATGATAAACAATTTATATCATCAACAATAATATCATTTATAATTTGTATATTAAAAATATCAAAATCTGGTATAATATTATAACACATTGATAGACTTGTAATATATTTATGATGAAATCCATTAACCTTTGAAGTATAATTAGACCAAATTTCTAATGGTTTATTAATGACATTATTTTTTGGATATTTTTTACAATCTACAATATCCATACATAATAAATCTAAATTATCATTTAAATCATAAGTATCAATCATCTTATCAATTCTACAATCAATACATGAACATAAATCATACTGAGGTTTAGAATCAGATTCAGATAGAAATGGATCATTCAAACTATCCCTTTTATTTAATACATCCATAGTATAATCATCATCCAATTTATTAATCATACTTGTATCCCTAACTTTTACCAAAGGTAATTTAACCAATGTGTCTATAACCGAAGTCTTCATCCTGCCGTCAGCTCTTCCACTCGAGGTCCTTTCCTTGTCTTGCAGACAGCCTCCTCTATTTAGTACCCCCTTCGCTTCCCGGAGATCAGCTACGGGTCCACCTGAGGTTACATTCCTGCCGTCAGCTTCTCTATTTACCTCACCTCGACTCCCGTAGATCGTCTCGGATAATCCACTTCCACTTGAGGTCTTATCCTTAACTCTACTTCCATCACTACCTCTACCTTCACCGCCACGATCTCCGGGAGTGGCTCTACCCTTCAGGGATAGGTAATTGGAAGAGGCTCCACGCCTAGTGGAAGATAAGGTTGTAACCTCAGGTGGATGCCGAGTGGAAACAGTGGTTATTACCTCAGATGATGAGTTGTCTGTGAGTGGATGACTAGTCATTCCACTAGCCGTGGTGGCTTTTTTATTTAGTTGTCCCTCCGCCTCCCTGAGATCGGCTATGGGTATTGGTATGTTTGTAATGAGTGATCGTTCATAATGATGTAGTGCTGATGGTATTAAAAATTGATGTAGGGATTTCCAAGCTGCTGTATTCTTTACGAACTCTTCATTTAAATCATCATTTAAATATGTATTTATATGTTTAATTAATTTATTTAGTATATTATCATCAATTGTAAATGTATATTTTGGATACCTCATACATGCTTCATCATACCATAATAATGAACTAATATTCCATATATCATCTTCTTTATTCTTATCATTCAAATAATACCAAATTAAAGGTATCCAAATATATGCTGGTAAATTATCAAGTCTATTTAATTTTACATAATTTAATGGTGGATTTATTAATGTTACTATATTATTTTCATGTGTCTTTGATAATCTTTCTAATGTTAATAATATTAATGGCCATTCATTTCTAATAAATAATAATTCTGTATCCTTATCTTCAATACAACTAGTTACATGATGATTTTTTATTGATATATAATCTGTAATTCTATCTTTAATAATAGGTTCAGCTAATGATTGTAATAAATATATTACTGTAGATAAACCTTTATTAGTATATTTACATTCACTTAATGATAATATTACTTTTAATCTATTATATCTTCTAGATCCTTTTAATGTCATCATAGATATCCTTTTAACAGCACCATCTTTCATAGGATATAATTGCGATGTATTAATTAATACATATAATGAATCAATTAATGTATCATCATCTGATAAACAATTATATACATATGATAATATATGTTGACGATCTTTCTCAATAAATATTATTGTTGATAATATATGTGATAATATCTTTAATGTATATATCCTAATATTACAATTTATATCTTCTAATCTTGATAATAACCAATATGAACATTTATTTATTAATGAATCTTTATTTAATAATCTATTCATACAATCATTAGGTAATAATATATATGTTGGATATTTACGTTTAGCTATACCAATACGCATAAATGATTCTATTATAGATATATAACCATCATTTAATTTTTTTATACTCTCCAATGTCAAATTACATCTTAATTTATATAATAATATAGATAATGATTTAAATTCATTATTCATATAATCATTTAATAAACGATCAATTATATAATCATCCTTACTTATATTACGTATACAATTCAATGGTAATAATATTATACTCAAATTATATAATACTATTATAGATGATTCACGTATCAATTCACTATAATGATCTGATAATGAACATAATATAAGTAATGATGATAATACTATACTTTCAAATGCTTTTGATAATTCACCTTGAGCTGTTACATTATCTAAATGATATAATAAATTAATAATACATTCTAATATAATATCAACTATATAAGATAATAATTTTAATGATAATGATATCAATAATATATCAATAGTATTTATAATAAGCTTCAATAATATAGTATGAAATGATACCATCCTACTATAAATATCTGTATATAATTGTAAAAAATGTTTATTATCACCATGATGATGAGTAAAAATAAAATAATTTATAGATGATATTATACATAAACTCTTATTTATACTCTTCATTATCAATAGAATTTCATCAATAATAACAGTAGTTGTAGTATAATCTCCATACTGTATAATACGTTCAATAACTATTAATCTAACCAAATGCGATTTTATACCTATCAAATGCTCTTCTACATCAATATCCTCTATATTAATAATAAGTAAAAAGTATATTAATCAATATATATAATTCAAAAACTTACCACCAAATAATAACTGCTCAGGATTATTGTATGGTATATGCCTTGTACTCTCATCATTCAAATCTTGAAGAGACTCAATCGTCTCATCACTACTACTAACTACACTAACAGAATCATCATCCTCACGTGATATTGATGATTTAACCGATGATTGCAATGATGATACATCAGAAATCACATCACTGTCATGGTCCTTCTTCCATAATTTAATCGTAGGGATCGACTGCAACTGCTGAAGTTGAATGTCATTGCCAGTGAGTTTGACGTACAACTCCTCAATCGAGTCATATTCCATTAATTATAGAAAATAGAACAAATTAAAAATAAATTTATATATAAATTATTAAATTAATCATTTTATACTCTGAATTAATGCCTCAGTCCGACCAGTGAAGTAGCCAGACATGTACCAGGAGAACAGCAGTTTAATGAGATCATTATCTTTAATATTATCTATAATTTTTACAACATTTAATGTATTGTCTTTATTAAATGAATTTGGTGATGTTAGACAACCGTTTATAATATCGTTCCAAAATTTCCTTATAGCGTCGTCTTGATCATCCGACACTACATTACAGCCCATAGACCCTTTATGATGTCGATAGTAATCGTACACATTTGACGCGTAAGCGTTAAATCTTCGGAATAGTTTCGTCACAGGTACCAATGGCGGCTTATAAATTCCATCGCTGATATTCCCATACATAGACGCCATTTCACATAACGCCCTATTGAACGAGTCATATATCGGATCTCTAGATCCATCTACATCGTCACTCCTTATACATGAGGTGCTAATCCAGTCAGATTCAGCATCCGATGTCCTTTCTTTACACTCGGTTTCACCTGAGGTCTCCCACTCGCCGTGGAGGCCTTCTCTATTTACCTCGCCTCGACTCCCGTAGATCGTCTCGGATAATCCACTTCCACTTGAGGTCTTATCCTTAACTCTACTTCCATCACTACATCCACTTCTGCCACGATCTCCGGGAGTGGCTTTACTCTTTAGAGATAGGTAATTGGAAGAAGGCTCCACGCCGAGTGGAACAGTGGTTGTAACCTCAGGTGGAGATCCGTCATGACAAAGTGAATTAAAATCTTCATCCCATTCGAATGAATCATCATGTTGGCTTACTACGGGTTTATTTAAAGCCTCAATTCTCTTGATTGTTCTGTCTAGCTTATTAAACTCATTGTCGTCTATTGTAACGCGTTGAGCGTCGTGCATGCGATTAATTATAGATTCTATTAATTTATTATAGACATGGTCACTAAGATTAGATTTATCTATATGGTAGCCTTCAGAATCTCTGGCAGCCATTTATGAATACTATACATGATCTGGACTGAGGTATCCATACACATTCCACTACATGAAATGTTATAAATAATTTAGACTGTAATATTAATTTAAAATGTATTTATTATTATTATGTTCAAAGAATTGTGTTATATTACAATGGATTATCACGTCATTAATACTTTTACTGTCTACATTGAGATGGCTATTCCTGAATAGTGTTCAGGTCCCTTTAAATCCTATCTTAGATCATTTATCTATGGAGTAAGTGTTGTCTTTTATTTATTTTAATATAAATTTGTTTAATTTTCATTATAGTTCCAATTTTCATAAGTGTAATTTGCTCAAGACAGAGAATCACTACCTTCTAGAAGACTCTTTTAATAGGAGGATCAAGTACTACACCAATGATGAGAATGGCTATCTTAATAAACCAGTAAAAGAACTTACATTCAGAGAAACTATCGAACTGTCCAATACAAGCGCCTCAATACACTACCTCAAGGCCACCGTAACATACAATCTCCTACAATGCACCCTAGGATATACCTTTAGCTACATGTTCCAAAATAACGTCCTAGGTAAGTGGCAGAGTAACGAATATGAATTCTAATATAACCGCTATACACCTGAGTTACAGCCTCTATCTTCCACTATGAGTTCCACCCGAAGTCTCCACTCGCCGTGGTGGCCTTCTCTATTTACATCCCCCTCCGCTTCCCTTAGATCAGCTACAGGTTTTCCACTTGAGGTCCAGTACTACACATCCTTAGCACCATCTTCCATCATTCCCATGATGGATGATCCATCACTACCTTCACCACGATCTCTTGGAGTGGCTCTGCCCTTCAGGGATAGGTAATTGGAAGAGGCTCCACGCCTAGTGGAAGAAGAGTTGGATTGGACCTCAGGTGGAGAAGAGTTGACGGCAGGACTGACCTCAGGTGGAGGGGCTCCATGCAATTGGAAAGAGAAGGAGGTGGAGAGTAGGATTGGATCAGCTGGAAGGACTTGGGTTGAGATGATGATATAGATAAAGCTCGTTTATAGTAGTTAACTATATAATATTTTTTCAGCTGTGTTGCCAATTTTGTGTATACCGTATAACTTCCGTTGGGTAATTCAATATGGGTTGTATGATTTAAATGTATCGAATTATATGACATCTGTGCCGTTTTTTTTGGTAATACTATTCAACTCTGCAATATTCATAGAGCTCTACAAGTATTTTACTAGGAAGGCGGTATCTCTTGCACATTTAGTGAACCATAAGGATCTCCGTAACGATATTGGTTTCAGGGTAGAAAATGACACTATGAGCGTATCATATTTATTTAATTCTATATTCTCTACAAGGTCTAACAGATTATCATATGAAAAGGATGTACTCATGAATCTGGTTAGTTGATGGTTGAAATCATCTAACTTATTTTTTTAGAAATACAATACGATCCTAAATAATGTCGAATCTATGTTGTTATCTCAAGTTGTTGATTTATAAATTTTAAATTGACGCGCGTCTAGTTGTTCTTACTCCCTCACATACTTACCTATACCCATGGGGGATTGATTATCCGTATAAGATATATCTTATCTAAAATGTTTAGTTATTAATTTTTTTATCTTTATAAATTCACCTTTTAAAAAATGAGTAATCTGTTCGCCAATAGCCAAGCGATGGTAACGGCTGCTCAGCCGGTCATTAATTCTGGCGCTGGAGCATCGAACCCTCAACTGAGTAAAATGACCGATGAAGAGGCTGCAGCGCTTGGTAGCAAAATGTCACTTGGAAAAAAGGGTAATGGTAAAGTACACTTGAGGAAAGCTGCAGGTATAATCTGGAACGATCCAACCTTAGAGGATTGGCCAAAGAATGACTATCGTATTTTCTGTGGAGATTTAGGTAATGAAGTTACAGATGATATATTAGCAAATGCGTTTCGTAAATATCCATCATTCCAGAGAGCCCGCGTTATACGTGATCGTAACTCGGGTAAAACTAAAGGTTACGGATTTGTATCTCTACTTAACCCTGAAGATATGCTTAACGCATTAAATGAAATGAACCATAAGTTCGTAGGTAATCGTCCAATACGCGTTATGAGGAGTAAATGGAAAGATCGCGATATCGAATCCGCTAAGAATCGTCAATCTGCAAGCCTTTTCAAAGTAGTTAAAGACGATGAAAAAACACTGCGCAAGTTCAAAAAACTCGGTAAATTGGTCACTGGTGGTAAAAAGGCCAATCTCGTCTATGAACCCAAGACATTTAAACGTCATAAGATCTATCTCTCTACGGGTGTTAATAATAAATTCGATAACAGACAAAAAGTAGCTTATGATCACATGCTAGATAATATTTAAATCGCAATCAAATTAATTTCTTAAATTATAAATAATCTCTATTGTACACCTACTTCTATATTCGAGTCTTTCCACTCGCCGTTCCACCTGAGGTCGTCTTGCAGACAGCTCTTCTAATTACCTCCCCGTAAACGGCAATGCCACTCCCGGAGATCGTGGCGAAGATGGAAGTCATGAGGATGTAACCTCAAGCGGAACCCGAAAGTGATCTACGGGAACTTGAGGGATAACTAAATAGAAGAGCTGACGGCAGGATGGACCTCGGGTGGAGTACAAGATAGAGTATGGTATCTTCGACTATGATCTTCATCAATGTAGATTAACATGTAGTGTAGCTGGTGTTTTGACATTGTTGCATTGTCTAAATACATGAGGATATTGTACTCCTGGATGTGATTCAATGAGGTAATTCTCCTTTACTTTAAAGAGGAAATCTTTAACTTCGTTGATGTTGAATGGATGATCGACACCCTTGTCGAAATAGCGGACTTCATATGTCATTAATGAAATTTTAGCACCTGGTCGTTTCCCTTTATTATAAAAGGCGGACAATATACGAAATTTGGCTGTATATATAAAGAGGTGTAATAATAAATGAGACTTACGAGAGTTGATCCAGTATTTGTCTAGCCTTTCCAATGGCGGTGGATCTGTAGAATGTATGGATAATGGTATGGATAAACGTACCAAATAATCTACTTGCCCACATTAATAGGCCAAATGACGCTATAGCCGCCCATGTATTACCAAATATGAAAAAACTACGGCTATGGAACTGAGTTTCAAAATATTGACGCCATAATGGTGTCCTTACATAATTTGGTACCTCTAGTACCCATTTACTTTTTATTACATCCCTGAAATTTATATTTTTACCCAGGGACATTTTATACTGGAATGGTTTTCATTACCAGCGGTATAGGGGGGTATAGGTAACGACCACAACAACGACGGCGTGGTGGAGAGATGAAGAAGATAAAGAACATTTATATAAAGGGTAGAAAAAAAATTAAAATTATCAACTGCCAAATAAACTATTAACATTAGATGGTGCAACTCTAAAGACATAGACATTTCCACGTCTACGATCAAGCCTCGTTTGTCTATACTCAGCTCTACTATGCATTAATATAACATCCCTTATATCATCCATAATTTCACGCTTCATTTGATAAAAAGAATGTTTTAAAAAATCTACATTTGTATCAATCGTTGTTGTATCTACAACATCCATATCCAACCATAATGTTCGATCATTATAACTCTTGTCATCCTCCATATTCTTCAAAGAATTTATACGATTTACAATAAAGAAATGACTCTCATTTAATGATTTATTACTATAATATGCTTGGCATATTGAACTACATTGACATTTATCATCAACTTGTGTAGGAGTTGGGATATATTTATCCGTCATACTCTTACTCTTATATTCTATAGGCTCAATCTTAGTTGTCACAACCTCACCTGTACAAGATATATATAATTAAATAATTACAACTAACCAGTATATAATGTTTGTGGATCACCAATTGATATACTACATGTTTCTGAATGATGTTTAGTACGCATAGATTCTAATTTAGATGGTGTAGTACGCATACCAAAAATCGATCTACCCAATGAACGCTCACGATTATACAACTCAGAAAATGTCAAACACTGATCACGACTATCCACATACATTACTATATGATTACAATAACCACGCAATGTAAAATAATCATAATCACGAAACCTCTTTAATGAATAATCAGGATTCACCAATATCAACGTATCCATACGAACACTCATCTCCGTAGAACATACATCATCCAATACCGGTGTTATCAACCTATAATTAAGAGTTAATTAAATTTATACAATATATCTTCACTCAATGAAGTACAATCCAAGTCTCCACTCGAGGTCCAATTCACCATCCTCTACTCTAACTCTTCATTCCACTCGCCGTGGTGGCCTCTTCTCCACCTGAGGTCCGTCCTGCCGTCAGCTCTACCAATTACCTATCTCTAAAGAGTATAGCCACTCCCGGAGATCGTGGCGGTGAGAAGGGTAGTGATGGATCATCCATCATGGGAATGATGGAAGATGGTTCTAAGGATCTGTTGGATGTAACCTCAAGTGGAATGAAGTATAGTACTGGACCTCGAGTGGAACCCGTAGCTGATCTCAGGGAAGCGAAGGGGGAAGTAAATGGAGAAGGCACCACGCCTAGTGGAAGAGCTGACGGTAGGATGAAAAAAGTTGGATTGGACCTCAGGTGGAGTGGGTTGGACCTCAGGTGGAGTGGGTTGGACCTCAGGTGGAGTGGGTTGGACCTCGAGTGGAGTGTGAAAATTCTTCGATAAAGTTTCTACAAACCCTTTATTGATGGCGTTACCGAGTACATTAAAGAATACTCTTGCACCGCACGAGTGTACGAGTATATGTACATGTTTGATACCAATACAGATGAATTCGCGTAATAATTCATTGAATGATTCGGATAGATTGGGTGCATTAGCGCATTTGAATGCTAATGGATAACCGAATGCTGAGAGTTTACCTAGATGATGTCCATCCCAATTGAATACAAATGGTAATATATATGGTGGTAATTTAGAAAATGATATAATATGTGCCATTTGAGCACAAGCCTAAATATAAAATAATATTATAATTTATAATCAACAAACCTCAGATAATGTAAGATTATATCCATGTATATATAAAAGTACTTGATCAGGTTTAAATGAAAATTTATTAATTTTCATTGGTACCCAACCATTAGCAATAATTTCTGGATGACTTAATTGTTTATAATCCCATTCATCTTCATCATAAAATAAATTTGCAATACCAGTTTTAAGACCTATACCTTCAGTTGAATTACATATTGTAGTATAATTACGTAATAATTTATTAATACTACTATTAGAACTACGTTCAATTTTATTATTTGATTGTTTAGATTTTTTTGTATTCAATAATGATCTAATTAATGTATGTACAGGTCTAGCACGATCTGATACCTTTCTAGATTCTAATGATCTATAACTACCAGATAATCTTAATACAATCTCATCACATCCATCATTTTTTGCATTACCATGAACCCTACGATAACCAGATATATTCAATGAATTCGTCAATTTATCTACAAATATATTCACATAATCCTGCTTTGATGGCATATTTAAAAAAAATTGTAAACGCATCATCTTTATACACCATTCTATCGATGATCCAGATATATTCGTATAATCATCCGATAATACACTAAAATAAGGTATCTTCGAATATAAATAACCACGATATACATCCACCTCTTGATACTAAATATTTATAATTAATTCAATAAGAAATATATAAAAGTGAATACAATGCAACGAAGATATTTCAACATCTGTTCTAGTCGCATCCACCTGAGGTCGTCTTGCAGACAGCTTCTTCATTTACTTCCCCTTCCAGCTCCCAGAGATCGCTTACAGGTTCCACTTGAGGTTATTCTAATCTCGACGAGATAAGACCAAAGTGATGGAATTCACGTTTGGAAGGATATCTCAAGGAATATAGATTGGATTAAAGTGAGGATAATTAAACTCAATACAATCATCAAATTCCTTTTTAATGAAGTATTGACATCAGAAATACATCCAATAGTCATTCCACAATCTTCGTGAGTTTCCCCAGAAATTAAGGATTTCCTTCAAATTTTGGATGTAAAAATGAAGTAGTGGAAGACAGTGATTATAACCTCAAGTGGAACCTGGAAGCGATCTACGGGAGCTGGAGGGGGAAGTAATTGGAAAAGCTGACGGCAGGAAAGACCTCGGGTGGAACGGCGAGTGGAGAAGACAATGATTGGACCTCAGGTGGAGTAGACAACATCTCACTCATTACATTCGTTCGTGTCATTCGTTACATAGGAATATAACAAACCATGGGGTTGAAGAAGTATGTTTTGGGCATTTCTTTGAAGAAATAGCCGGAGATGGAGCATTCGGTGCATGCTACACCGAATTTGATATTATTGATGGAGGATTGTGTATTGGTGATGAATGCTACTCTGGTATTGACAAAGATTGAACCGGATCCGATTTCTTGTGATGAAAAAGGTCCGATTGGGTATCCATGCCACCAGTATCCTCGTAATCTTTCACCATAGACATGATCTTCAAGCCATTCACCATAGCCATGTGGTAATCCTTTAGTATCAACCCCACCATTATATCTCATTTGATGACTAAATGGTGCCCCATCTGAAGATAAAAATTTTTAATTTAAAAATTATATATGTATATATACATACCATCAATATTATTCGATTTACTATATTTAATATAACACCAACGAAACCATCTATACATACATCTATAAAAACATGTACATAAACCACAGAAATTGACCCCACAAATAGCAGTATAATCATTATATCTACTGATAGTAACATTTAATTTTTTATGTTTATATGATCTTTGTAATAAATGAAAATGTTCAGTACATGGAAAAAATAAACCATTTAATGCTAATAATGGTAATATAAATGTTAAAAATTTTGTAATAGCTATAACAAATATTTGTACACCAGTATATACAATTAATGTTAACCATATTAATTTATTATCTACAACCCATCTCATTACAGACATTGTAATTAATGTAGTAAACATAAATATATATGAAATAATAATAGGCCATTTTAATTGTAAACCTAATTGTATTTTAGCTAATAAAAATGCACTCAATGCAAAACCTAATGCTGATACATATGGTAATGGTCCTTTTGGTATTTGTAATCCTGCAATATAATAATCCTCTTCAGCATGAAAATATATAAATGGTAATACAGCTAATATTATACAAAATAAACAAACAAATAATGCTTTCTTATTAGATACAGGTTTACGTATACCACTTAATCTACGACGTAATCTACGATAATCCATAAATTGTACCGTCTTATATATCATCATCTCTTTCAAATGCTTAATACCATCATGCATTTTAAATTCATCCGAACCTAAATATACCATACCATGTGTATTATAAGAATCAATAAATGAATCACCATCCAATGAATTCGATCTATTACCAGTAGATAATGGAATACTCACTATATCAGTCAATTCAGCCCTAGAATCAAACCTAACATTCATATCATCCGATATATCAATTTTACAATGAGATGATGTTACATTAATGACGTCTCCTTGCGATGTCTGCATTAGTACAACATGGCTACCAGTCGAGGTTACATCTACCTCCTTTCCCACTGCCGTTCCACCCGAGGTCGTTCCATCTTTCCCATTGCATGGAGCTCTTCTATTTACTTCCCCCTCCGCTTCCCCTGAGATCAGCTGCGGGTAGTCCACCTGAGGTTACATCCACCATAGGTCCAATCCCTACCTTCTCATCGCCACGATCTCCGGGAGTGGCTATACCGTTTACGGGGAGGTAATTGGAAGAGCTGACGGCAGGACCTCGAGTGGAGGCGAGTGGAACAGTGGTTGTAACCTCAGGTGGAGTATTTCCATGTTCATCGGAGAGTGTAGGATATATATTGTTTCGATTGAGTATGTTGTTTACTCCATTTAAATGTTCTTCCGGTTCTTTTTTATCGTTGTTGGATAGTTTAATATTCTTTTTATTGGCCATATTTTTTGGCTTTAAATTCAGAGTGCGATTGTTTGATCGAGTCGCATATTAAAGTGTGCGAAAAAACTTTTATAATTGAGATTGAGATAAAACTTTGAATTTTACAAGTATATTTAGCATTATAAAATTAAATCTACAACATAATTTGAACATATTTGGATTTGAAACAGTATACTACTTCATATATAAATCACATGGACATAAAACACATCAAGACGCAATCTGATACATCGATGAACAATATATAAATTAAAAAAAATTAATATTTAATTATAAAAATTAATAACAAAACAAATGTGATAATACTACAAAAAGTAGAAATGAGGTGTATTTTTATAATTCTTGCTAGTGGTAAATCTGCATCAAATTTATACACATGCGAATATACAATACATTTTGGTATATGATTCCATAACAATAAACGATCCTTAGGTAATAACATATTTAAAAATGAATACCCATATGATCTTGGTATAATCTCTAATACATAAAATACGTCCAACTTTAATGACACTGTTTGATTATTTAATAATAAATGGTAGAAATAATCTTTTAATAGATTTAATATCATATGAGATTTATTTTTCAATAGATATGACCTTATTGTAGAGAGTAGAGTAATAAATGATTCATTATTGTTAATATATTCCAATGGAGTAATAGTACTATTTGGTATCGATACAAATGGTAATTGATTATTTAAATTTATGTTAATATTATTCGTCATATTATACATTTTACGTAGTAAATGTGAATTTTCTAAAATTCTATAATGATTTTTTAAAGCTCTAATAGAACATTTAACTAAATGAGCAAATTTGCGGTAAAATAGCCATTTATTGACCTTTTTATACAAAAATTTGTATAAATTTAACTTGCAATTATATGGAGTAAAGATTTTATAATTTAAATGTATCAAAATCAATTTAAATTTCATGTCAATATCCATAGATTCTCCATGGATATATTTGACTACCTTATCATTTACTGATGATGTATGACCAAAATTAGCATCTATAACAATTAATGGTATACTTAATGTATTTGATAATATATGATATGTCTCTTTATGTTTTACATCTATTGTATTATAATATTCATTAAATGGTAATCTATAGAACATAGAACCGAATTTAGGCTCCTTAATATAACCATTCTTTGTAAATTCTTCAACTTGATCTATTTCTATCACTTTTTCATTATACAAAATTGTATTGGGGTATAAACTAGGTAATGTCAAGAACCATCCATATTTATCCAATGGTCTATCGAATTTATCCAAAAGACATTCAAATATTGAATTATTACCATTAAGTAATTTACATCTTTTCAATATGCTACTTTCTAAATGGATATTATCATCTATATTAGAGTATTCTATCGATGTTCCTACAGAATATCGGAATAATATACTATAAACAAATACAATATATATAATATCCATAAATAGAATATATAAAATTTATTAAAAGATTAAATACATTTTATACAAGTTGAAATTTATTATGCTTGAGAAATAGTATTCGTACCATCGGGTGTGTTGACTACGTTACCTCCTGTAGGATTGTCAAATATATTCAATTTTTTAGGAGCCTTTTTATACAACTCCTTAACATTATTAAATAATAAAACTTCCATATCATCTATTTCTTTTTTAGTCAAGAGTGATTTGAAACCCTTTTTAGCCTTTAATATAAATTTGTTATACATCTCAATCGCCTTCTTCAAATCATAAGCACTGTTTGCATCTTCCTCTGACGCATAAAAATGACGATTAGCCTTTAACCATTTACGCCTCTCTATAAACCACTTGAGCCTATACATATTCTCCCTCCTCTTCGCATTATACTCGTTCTCATCAATGTACTGCTTCTGACCCTCTTCAGTTATCGTCAATGTACCCTAAGGTAAATTTAATATATCAAACGTCAATACTGGCATTCCACTGGAGGTTACGACCTTGTCTTCCACTAGGCGTGGAGCCTCTTCTATTTAGTTGTCCCTCCACTTCCCTGAGATCAGCTACGGGTTCCACTTGAGGTCCTATCTACTACACCTCCATCATCGCCACGATCTCTGGGAGTGGCTCTACTCTTTAGAGATAGGTAATTGGAAGAGGCCACCACGGCGAGTGGAGCATTGGTTGTAACCTCAGGTGGAGGTAGTGATTGGACCTCGGTGTATGTGAGTGTAATTTCAACATACGACTTTGGTGGTGGATGTTGGAGTTGTTGGTGTGCCTATGGATAATGTGATTGCTCTTGATTTGTCCTCTTCGGTTAATATTTCTTCGGTATAAGAGGGTTTATTTGGGTCAATTGGTGGTTGTGTTTCCTTTTCAAATTCCAGAGCATCACTGAGATCACTGCCTTCACCAAAATAAAAATAATTTAATTCTCTTAACTTTTCAAGATGATTATCTTTTAATGTTATTGTGGTATATCCATCTTTATCTTCAACGATATTGAATAACATATTTCTACTCAATTTTAATATCCCCTTGGATGGACCCTTCCAATCCTTAACACATTTTATAAAGTCTGGTACATCAGGGAATTTTAATCTCTTACCAAACACTACAGCATCATATCCAAGTAATGCCAATTCATGTACTTGTTTCATTGTCATTATACCACCACATGCTATAGCAGTTACTCTCTCCGGTATTTCATCAATCAAATCAATAGCCCTACTAGGATGCAATACATTAGTCAAACGATCCCATTGATTTATCTGATGTAATCAATATTAAAACATAAAGTAATGTAATGAATGTTCCACCCGATGTTCAATCCAACTATCATTTCCACTAGCCGTGGTCAAAATTCGCGTTCTCTTGCAGAGAGCTCTCCCAATTACATATCTCTAAAGAGTAAAGCCACTCCCGGAGATCGTGGCGGTTAAGAAGCAGTGAGATGTAACCTCGAGTGGAATACCCGCAGCTGATCTCAGGGAAGCGGAGGGAGGGGTAAATAGAAGAGCTGTCTGCAAGACGAGAAAGGTGTAGAGAGGAATTGGATCAGACCTCGGATGGAATGGATACAATGAAATGTGAATAGAGTGTTCAATATACCATGACATGATTTGCTCCCATTTCAACAGCTCTCATGAGATCTGGCATATCGTGTGCTTCTACGATGGCCTCTATACCCATATCGATACAATGGACAATCATATCCTTTAATGCATTACCTGTTGTTATATAAGTATTATGACCAACTCAAGCTAACCTAATATGGCAGAATTCAGCAATACACCATCAGCTCTATATTCAGCTGCCTGGGCGATCTAAAATTTTTACATGGGTAATTTGACGGTAAAAATACCTGAATTGGGTGTAAAATTATATCCTTCATAACAATAGCAGGACGTATTCTACGCCCAAGTTTACGTAATTCCAGAAAGCATTTATACAAATCTTGTACATGTCCACCATAAAATAGTTCATCAGTATTGACGAAAATTACATCAAAACCTGTTGATAATAAACATTTCCTAACATTTTTGTACCTGTACTTGCCATAGAATGTGCAACTTCAGCAGCATTTGCATAAGATAAGACATTATTATCACATCTTGGATTATGTGTAGGCGTTCTACGTTTCATATCAGCAATTACAGATAGTTTATGGCTAGAATCGTTACTATTCCTCCTTAACATCTCAAATAATTTGTGATTCATTGTACATTGTACATAATTCAGCCTTAACTATTGGATTTCTATATGATTATCATCTACCAACTCACTTGTAATTTATCATTGGGATCTGAATGGTCTCTAATCAGCTGATCTACACTAGCACGCTTATCAGTTATCATTTTGTAATAACGTTCTTCAGCAAGATATGATATCCTCGAGTCTCTTGAGAATATATGATTACTCCTTTCAAGATCGAGGTTTCTTCTTCCATAATCTACATGGAATCCACCAATATATCCATATTTTATCCGTATTCCGGATGTATATATCCTAATCTGATCACCATTATATAGCCTTGAAGTGGTATACTCATGTCTAATACAGACTGATATTGCGATGAATAATATGAAAATGCGATAAAAGTCAAAATTTACTAAACCACCATGAGACATGAGATAATAATGCGATACTTGTTCATTTTTATACCTTGTTAAGGTTATTTTATAATAGATGTGTATATTTTTAAAGGTGCCTCCCCATTTAGGTCAATTAATTTTACTAAAGTATAAAATCCATTATATTTAATGGTTACAAAATATGTATATATGCCATATGAATGTATAAAATGTCAAATTTAGTCGAATCATCGGATAATTTGACACCATTTAATGGGTCGTATCATATGAAGCGTGAATTGATAGGCCATCAAAAAGGTGTAAGATCAGCATGTAATATAAGTGATGAATATGTATCATTATTGAGTACAGATGGTATAGATTGTTCTATATTATCGGATGTAGAATATTTGGTTACTGGTGGTATTGAGGGTGAGGTTATAGTATGGAAGTTCAATAGGAATGGTGATTGTGATTTAATTACACGTTTTATGGCACATGTTAATAATGTAATGTGTATATGTCCATCTAAATTATTGAATGATTATATAGACATGTCATTTTTTAATGATAAAAATAATGCTGATTTTACTATAATGGAGAGTAAATTATGTATATATACATGTGGTAGAGATAAATTAATACATAGATTTAATTTAATAGGGAAGAAGTTATTAACTTTGGAGGTATATTTGATTATGAGTTGAATAATTTATTTAGGGTCATGATGATGTCGTTTGTAGTTTACATGAACCTAAAGATTCTAGTAAACTTATTAGTGGAAGTTGGGATGGTACTGCTATTGTATGGAATATATTGACGGGTACTAAGGATTTTGTATTGCCTTGTACAGGTTATCAATATTCTGGTAAGTATCTAGTATATTATTAATCCTCATATAATTATAGTTTATGTTAATACATTACCTAACGATTATATTATTACTGCCATGCAAAATGGCGATTTATGCTTATGGAACAGGACTAAATTAGTTAAATTCGATAGTAAGTACAAGTTTAAATGTATAAAAAAAATATTATTTAGAGGTACATAAAGATGTCGTTAGAGCCATTAGCATTAAAAATAATGAAATTGCCACATGCTCCAATGATAATACCGTTAAAATCTTCAACCTCGATCTAAATAATATTCTCACCATCAATGCACATGATAGCTTCATATACGGTATGTTTTCGAACAATATAGTAACGAGACTTATTCACCTGAAGTCCAATCCATGTCTTCTACTCTTATTCCAACTCTTTTCGTCCTGCAGACAGCGATCCACATGAGGTTGTCTTGCAGACAGCGATCCACATGAGGTTGTCTTGCAGACAGCTTCTCTATTTACTTCCCCCTCCGCTTCCCTGAGATCAGCTACGGGTAGTCCACTTGAAGTTACATCCTTAGCTCTACTTCCATCTACACCTTCATATCGCCACGATCTCCGGGAGTGGCTCTACTCTTTAGAGATAGGTAAATAGAAGAGCTGACGGCAGGACGAAATGACGTGGATTGGACCTCAGGTGGATAGCTGCCTGCAGGACGAAAAGGGTTGGATTGGACTTAAGGTGTAACTTCGAGTTGTAATTGTTGAATAATATTGATTAATATTAGATGTTCGATATTCTCGTTATTATGATGTATTGTATAGTTCATCTGAGGATAAGAGTGTTCGTATTTGGGATGGTAAGAATGGTTCATTACTACAGATGATATCATTGGAATCATCTGTATGGCAGGTTATTGAATTATCTTACAATGGTATAGTAACTGTAGAATTGAATGGTAATTTGATATTATGGCAATTACAATTTGGTATATCAAAACCTATAAAGGTATATTAAATAATTATAAAATTATATATTCTTAGGATATTACTGTTGATGTTTATAATGAAAAGATGTATGATATGATTCTCTATAAGAAATTTAATAATATAAAAGCATTAGAATTATTACAAAAATATAATACCGAAGTTGAATCTAAAGTTTGTTGTCATTTTAAATTTTTTTTATTATTTTATTTAAGGATAAATTAAATGATCGTGAAATGATTTATCTTGAACAAGTTATCAATAAAGAATTATCACATGTTACATTAAGGTATGATTCATCTCTCATTATCATCACCACCTTCCTTCCCTCTTCCTCCCTCTTCATCACTTCATTTCATTTATAGTTCAATTGATGTTGAATGGATACAGAAATTATTAAAATGGCCTATGGAATTTCGATTACCTATATTTGATTTATTAAAGGTATTAGCATCATATTGTAATACAGAACCATTATTTAAAGGTAGAAATAATGGGTAAGTAGACATGTATAAAATAAATGCAGTAATAATAACATTAGATCTAATGTTATAATTTCAATATGTTCAACATTATTAACTACGGATAATATACCTTTAATTACTGTATCATTACAAACATTATCAAATTTATTATTCCCATCTTTATCAAAAGCACTTTTATATTGTCATTATGAAAGGGTAAAAATTAAATTTTCAATACTCTAATAATTAATATTTTATAAATTAGATATTCAAATCTGTAACACGTGTATCTTCATTAGAAAATCGCATGATACAAAATGCTTTATCCATCTTGTGTCAAAATTTTATAATTTCATTGTTGGATTGTAAAGATTATAAATTAATATTAGAAGGCATCATCGATTGTATGTCATTATCATTAAATACATGTATCAATATCAATGTCAATGATTGGATACAACAAGTAATCAATAAACATATTCAAACATTAGATATACTATTATCAAGTAAATTGTCATGTACAGATGTTCTAATCGCTAAAAATATCAAACAAATAGTTAATGATATTATCAATAAACTTGAATTAGATTGCAAATACTCAATACAACTTAAAAATTTCCTAAATAATTGAAATTAATATCCTGAAGAATAATAGTTATATTCAGTTCTAATCCACTCGAGGTACAATCCTACTCTTCTTTCCACTCGCCGTGAGGCCTCTTCTATTTACCTCCCCCTCCGCTTCCCTGAGATCAGCTACGGGTATTCCATCTTGTAATAATCCTTCCGTAAATATCCAGAAACAATTCCATTGAAGTCTATCATACCAATTGTATAAAGTATTCCCAGTAATACCTTGATCACCACTATTGCTGCTATTGAAACCATCCCCGCTTCAGGAGTTGTGGTAGGAGTCTAGAGAGTCTAGAGAATATGTTAACATAGATATAGGTGACCAATCCTCAGCATGTCCAGTTTCCTCACCATCATTAGATATATCAGGATTATTCACAAAAAGTTGATGAATACCTTTATTGGATTCTTCTCTAATACGAGCATTTTCATCATTACCAGGATCTATAGCTTTATCCTTCTCAGCTTCACTCTTGGTATTATGATTATCAATTATATCTATGCCTATTCAGTAGAGATTATTATCCTATTTCATCCATATACACTTTACTTATAATTGAAATGAACATAGAAATTCTACATAATCATACTTTATGGTCTTTAGGTTTAGGAGCTTCAGTAGTAGTAGCAGTACAAGGTTGTTCAGTTTTTTGTTCACCTGGACTTCCTCCTTGGACTGTAGATTCAGTAGTTTTAGAAGCACCAGCACCAGCTGGAGGTTCTTGTTCTACATCTGGACTTTCTTCATTGCTTTTAGCTTCAGGAGCAGTTTTAGGATCAGAAGCAGTTTGTTCATGTCCACTCATTTCTATTTTTGTTGGTTGTTATCCATCTTTATTCCAAAATATCTTCCCTTTAATGATTTATGATTGAAGTATAATATCTTAATAATTTTATAGAAGTATATATAGTTAGTATTATTACTAGTATAATATAGTCGTTATAATACTCTACATCATGTTAGTAGTATATAGTATATATATTATAATAATTATTTATATTAATACACGTATATCATCATATAACTATACTTCATCCTTCAATTGTATTGATATATATTATAAATCACTAGAGTTTATGAAATTGATAAATTGAATTTGGATTATGGGGTATGCCACATAATTATGGTGTTTGTCTAATAATTATTGGGTATTAAGGATATCACACTATTAAAATACAATATAATACATTACCCGAGAACGATCTCTGGGAGTTTGAGGGGGAAGTAAATAGAAGAGATGTCTGCAGGACGACCTCAGGTTGAACGGCGAGTGGAACACTGGTTGTAACCTCGGGTGGATTAGACAACACTTCGCTCATGCTTCGCTCGTCTCACTCATACTTCGTTCGATTTACTGTTTCTCGGGTAATTTAAATTCTAGAACGTCATCGTCGTCATCGATTGTATCTTTAGATTTGATTGTCATTTTGAAGATGAACTTGTTGTTAGGATCGATATGTAATGGTAAATTTACTGTAAATTCATAATTACCGACTTTATTGAATGAAATATTGTTGTAATCTCCGTCGTGGTCGATGTTAATATCTTCTTCAGTGTGATTGTACTTGGCGTCATCTCCGGTATGAGTGTACTTTATACTTTTAATCTGCGATGGTACTACATCTATGTAGTGATTAATAGACAATATATCTAGTACTTTATATAATGAAATTGGTGTTATTATGATATTATTGGACCCTATTACATTGAATTCTAACACAAATCCGCCATCGAATCCTGTAAAGACGTTAGACACAGATGATCGTGGCGAAGTGGATGATGCGGAAGGCAGCAATGAAGAACCCGATGTTGATGAAAGATCACCTGAAGATTATAATGGACATAATACTACTTTTCTAACCTGTAAGATTCTCTGGTAAATTAGTAGTTTGATTGTTTGTGTAAAGGTCAATATTATACCAATTAGCATATACTGCTAGACCATTAGGTATGAGGTTATAATTGGCGAAACCTCTGGAAGTTTCTATAATTTGACCTTTGGTACCTAAATTGGGCACATTTTGTAGTAGAATGACGTTAATTTTTTTTGTGTCGATGCGTGGATACCAGATACGTCGATTTATAGTACCTCTAGTGAAGTGTATTTTGAATCTTTTGGGTATATATATGTTATAATTGGTAATGGGCATAATATTATATAGGAATCCTTATATAATACAATTGTAGCACTATAAATTTGAAATGTATAAGACATAATACACATTAAATTATTTATATTAATGTAAAATATTAATTAAATTATCAGATGGAATTTGTAATTTTTAATAATAAAAGTATAATTAAAATATTATTATTATATATATTTATATATACAACACACATTTCTACAATTACACATCAGGCAGTGAATGTATGTAATTATATATATTTGTATATAATTTCTTAATTTATAGAATCAATATAATTCATTTGTTAATAATGCTGATATACCAATTAATAATTTGGTATGTTGATTATGATTCCATATATGTATACATCATATTTGTCTAGACGATAGAAGTATTACCCGATGATGAGGATGAAGGTACAATTTCAAATTTTGGATTAATTCAAGATGCTTATGGCTATGGTGATTCAATAAGATCCGTAGATATATAAGATTATTTCATATTTCAAATGTATAATAGTTTTAATAATGGATAAGAATGATAAGAGTGTTTACAATTGCAATTATACTAGTAACGTATTAAGTAAACGTAAAGTATGGCATGATGGATTAGTAGTAGCATATGAGACTCATGGTTTTGTACGATTGATATTATATGAGTATGATGAAAGTACAAATGCTAGGGGTAGAAGATTAGAGAGTATGGATATTTTTAATGTTAAACATTATGATATTGTTGGGTTTGTTTAGATAATTTCCCCCATTTATTTGATATAGGCGTGAATTTACTACTAGTAGATATATTATTGATATATCAAATATATATGGTGCAGTAAATACAACAAATAATGTAAAGAAAAGTATAGCACCTGTTGTTATAAGGGCTGGACTTATGAAAAGACCTATTGTTAATCCATTTATGATCAATGATAATACAATAACTAATAATCTAGAAGATTTTAACCCCATTGATGATTATAAAAATCAACCTGCCAATTTCAATACACCAACTACACCTTTAGCTATCAATGATGATAATCAACCTGTTGCTACTTCTAGTGTTATCAATGATATTATGCAAAATATTACTACACTTGTTAACAAATCTTTAACTTACACTAAAACCAACTATACATCTGCTATTATCATTGATAATAAACAATACAACTCTCAACTACTACCACTAATCAACTCTGCACTACTACACTATAATACTAAATTAAATTTCTTTTAAATTAATGTGGTGTTTATGGGGATAAATAACCTCATTTTTATATATAAAAAACTTGGGCTGTATTATTATTTGGATTATATGATATAATATTTCTTGATTGATTAAAGTTTGAATCTATATATTATAATACTATACTATTATAAACTAACCACAATTTGCGATTAGACATTTGTTATTATCACCATAGAATCTAATAAATGCTGGTGATGTTGTATCAGCCAAACAAATCTGTAGTGAATTATGGTACAAAGTAATTAAAACATACAAAATCTGGTAGAGGGTGTAATAATAATGAGACATCGTGTTGTATAATAGTAGAATTGCCAGGTTTATTGGGTGATAAATGACCCTGACCAACTATCGTCTCAATTAACTGAAGATTATATCAATAAATGTTATATACTCACCATATCAATTAAATTATCACGTGTATCTATAGTTTCCGATGTTGAACTTTTAATTATAGCCTCCCATAGCAATTTTGTAAGTAATTCTTCCCTTAAAAATAACATTCTACGTCCCCAATGTCTTATACGACATGGATTCGTACACATTACAATACGACCTTTACAATGGGGCCTTGCAGCCTCAATACGCTCTATTTAATTATATGGGGTAATATGATTTATAAAATATACCTTTAAATCTATTTGTACAATAATTTAATAATGGTAATCTAGGTAAACAATCTATATAATATATTAAAATAACAACTTTCAAATTACGTTTACATAATGTAGCATCTGTGGGGCCTGGTACAAATATTATATAACAATCTAATGTAAATATATGGGGTTAATTTGGAAATAACATACTAGATAATATAATAAGAAATCTAGGATTAGTTAATATTTTATATAATGATTCAAATCCAGATGCATATGATTCCATAGGATTTGTTACATTTCTACTAGTATCAATTTTATCTATCCAACTATGTTGATATTCAAAATTATAACCATAAGAACTAAAATTCCCCATAAATATAAAACCTGATGGTAGACCTTGTTGATGATACATATCAATATATGCTAATATAATCATATATAATAAAATAAAATCCACTTACAATTAAATAAATCTTCTAAACCCTTAATTGTATTAGATTTATCTAAATGTAAATTTGCTATTATTATCCAATTCGAATTAATCTCAACTGTCGATGCAAATGAAGTATAATCATTAAATATATTCTATAAATGGGGTTTTTTATCACTATATTTCAACATACTATCATACTACTAGTTAATGAACCACCAAAAAAATCATGTATATATAATTCACTTTTATATGATATAGGTGGATGTCTCATACCATCAACACGAAATATATTCTAAAAATATGGGGATAAAAAACACTATAAAATATACCTTAAATGGTTCCATTATACCATATACAATTACAATATTACCATCACAATATATACCTTTGAATATATTACACTATAATAAATAAAATGTTGAAATAAATTTTAAATATACATTAGATGATACAATAATTTTAACCTCATTCAATATGCCTTGTATACATAATTCACCATCCTTTGTACGACTCAATATACCAATCAATAATTGAGGATCTAATTATATCATAACATCTCATACGACAACATACCCTTACAACTCAATGATACCGAATCAACAGGAACCAAACGTATACTATATTTAACATCTTCACCCATTATATTACTGAAATTATAACCACGCAATCTCTACAATATCAATATAAAATATAATTAATCTATAGATAATTCCACTCGAGGTCAAATACAACTCTCTTCTCCACCTGAGGTCGTCTTGCAGACAGCTTCCTTTATTTACTTCCCCCTTCGCTTCCCTGAGATCAGCTGCGGGTCCACTCGAGGTTACATCCAACACATCCTTAGCACCATCTTCCATCATTCCCATGATGGATGATCAATCACTAACTTCATCACTACCTTCACCACGCATTTCAGGTGAATTATGGGGACTATCATGGGGTTTATTATCATTATGAGGTTTTTTATCCCTATAACCCTCTTTTACACCATTTTCTCCACTTGAGGTCGTTTTTTTCAACTTCCATCACTACCTTCATCTCCAACCTTTCTTTCGTCTTGCAGACAGCTTCTCTATTTACTTCCCCTTCCAGCTCCCATAGATCGCTTCCAGGTATTCCACTTGAGGTCCAATCATTATCGTCGCCACGATCTCTGGGAGTGGCTATACCGTTTACGGGGAAGTAAATAGAAGAGCTGACGGCAGGACTAACCTCAGGTGGAGTAGGCTCCACGCCGAGTGGAACAAGAGAGGTTGGAGAAGATAGTGATTGGACTTCGGATGTAATGTCAGTTAATGATTGTTAAACAAACTTCGAAAAGTAGTTCATAACGTATAGTACAGACTTTATCGAGTGTATATTTGACATCATTTTCGAATGTTCTGGTGAATTTCTATATATGAAATGTTATATGTGTAGGTATATGATTCAACCTTTTTATTGATTAAGAAATCGATTTTTGGTACATCTTTGATTGTATGATAGATATAAATACCATCATCATAAATATCATAAAAATCATGTCCAAATTTATTTTTAACATCATTTATAAATTGATCTTGTATTTTAATATAATTCCATTGTTTTAATTCTGATATAATTTTTGGTATTGTATAATCTATTCTTGCATTTAATAATCTAGAGATTATATAATGCCATATACGTAGATCTACATGATATCCATCATCAAATTCAACTATATAAAAGTATGTAATACTCTTCATTTAAAATTTTAATATACCTGAAAATTGATTTGGTGTATTTATATTCAATTCTATACTAAGTAATGATACATCTTGTTGTGATGGATTTATATTTATACCATATTTTATTAAATTTGCTACAATATTATAATTTATACCTTTATATTTAACATCTTGTATTGCTATAGATTGATTATTTATCATTGAATCCTCATCTATAGAAAATAAATCATCCTCATTATATATCGAAAATGATCCTATATAACCATCCTTTACACTCGATGTTATACCTGAGGTTACATCTACCTCCTTTCCCACTGCCGTTCCACCCGAGGTCGTTCCATCTTTCCCATTGCATGGAGCTCTTCTATTTACTTCCCCCTTCGCTTCCCGTAGATCAGCTGCGGGTAGTCCACTTGAGGTTATATCCTCTACACCTTCTTTTCTCTTGCAGAGAGCTCTTCTATTTAGTTCCCCCTCCGCTTCCCCGAGATCAGCTACGGGTCCACTCGAGGTTACATCCAACACATCCTTAGCACCATCTTCCATCATTCCCATGATGGATGATCCATCACTAACTTCACCACGTTCTTCCGGGTTGACATTCTTTGTTCCTCCGGGTAGAATTCCTGTTCTTAGGGGTTGATCATCTTCGTTCTTCCGGGTTAACATTTCCTGTTCCTCCTCATTACCTTCGCCACGATCTCCGGGAGTGGCTCTACTCTTTAGAGATAGATAATTAAAAGAGCTGACGGCAGGATGGACCTCAAGTGGAGAGCTGTCTGCAAGACCAAGAGAGTTGGAGTGGACGTCAGGTGTAGAGCTGTCTTCAGGACCAACGGTGGATGAGTGTGGAATATTATTTATATCTTCTTTTCCACTAGGGGTGGTGCCTTTTCTATTTAGTTGTCCCTCAAGCTCTTGTAGATCGCTTTCGGGTAATGTACATTTATCATTAGGAAAACTTAAACTAGACAAGACTACATTATTATTCATTATATAAAATTATAAATAAATTAAAAAATTTTTTTAATATTATTACTACTTGTAATATGATAATCTTCTAATACCTGATTTAATGCATCATAATCATCACGAGTACATTTAGTACATCTAATTTTATTAATTATAAATGATATAACTTTTATTAATATATAAAAAAAATATTAAATGAAAATATTTTTGATGATCTTTTGGTAATTGTTTAGTAAAATTATTTAATGTATAAGGGAATTTATTTATTAATTTAGTAATTGTATAATTTGATGTTGTATATAATTGATCAAATAAATCAATTTTAAAATCAACAAATATAATTTTTAATGATATAATTATTAATAAATCATTTATTAAACGTTTTGTATCATTTTTTAATATACGTTGTGATGCATTAACTAAATCTACTAATGATTTAGAATATGGTATCATTAATAATTGTTTAGGTTCAAAATAAAAAAATTTATTAGGATCTGAATCATATATAGTACCTAAATCTTTATGTATATCTATATATTCTTCATCACGTTGTCTAATTTGATCATAATAATAACCTAATAATTCATCTGGCATTTTCATTATCTGTTGTGATAAATATTCTAAATTCCATACACGTACTAAATCATACATTACATTACCATTACCTATTAATACACAATATTCTGATAATCTACTATTAAAATCAATCACTTTCTTACTCTTCCATATACGACTCTTTTTCTTCTCTATCAATATAACATCTTCATCATCTACACTTAATACACGCATTATCGATGAATCTAATAACATCAATAATCCTTCAATATCCGTAAACTCATCATTACCTATTATATAATCCAAATTTATATCATCTCTTCCACCCGATGTTACAGTCCTACTCTCCTTTCCACCTGAGGTCTTCCACTCGCCGTGGTGGCCTTCTCTATTTATCTCCCCTTCCAGCTTCCGTAGATCGCTTCCAGGTTCCACTTGAGGTCCAGTACTATACTTCAATCCATCTGAGGTCTTCCACTCGCCGTGGTGGCCTTCTCTATTTATCTCCCCTTCCAGCTCCCGTAGACCGCTTCCAGGTAGTCCACTTCCACCTGAGGTTACATCACTACCTCCTCTTCCGCCACGATCTCCGGGAGTGGCTCTACCCTTCAGGGATTGGTAATTGGAAGAGGCTCCACGCCTAGTGGAAGATAAGGTTGTAACCTCAGGTGGATGCCTAGTAGAAGGAGAGTTGGATTGGACTTCGTGTGGATGATGATAGTATATATTTTTGATATTGATATGATTGAATAGTATTTGTAGATTTTTGACATGGTAGAGATTGGATATAAATTTGAGGTATGATTCGAGTATTTGTATGCATGCATTAAAGAATGGTGATATGATCCATTCAGTTGGTGCTTGGAAATCGAATATAGCTCTTAATGAGTATTGTAATACAACAAATAGATCGATGATACCATTAGTATATGGTGTTTTATCATTGATTTTAATCCAAGATTCATTATTAATACATGTTTTAATAATATTATTTATAGTATTAAATTTTGATTCTAAACCTTTAATAATATTAGATTTAATTAATAATAATAATTCATTAATACCATTAATATTAAAATTAGGATTAGTATATAAATAGAACATACATTTTAATAATGTAATAGATTGTTTATTATTATCTTGTAATGGTGATCTAATTATAAATGATACATCATATTCTCTTTGTAAGATCATAAATTTTCTTAAATTAGGCATAATATTACATATAGATTTATTATTATAATTATAATAATTTTTTAATTCTAATATACAACAATTGGATAATAATGATGGATATTCAGCAAATATTAAAAAATTATTCCACATATTATATGATAATTTACATTCATTCCTTAACATTTGTATAATATCATCTATATAATTATTAAATAATATTGTATCATCTAATTCTGTTGTTATATCATTAACATGTTCTATACATTTCTTAACCATTAATTTAGCATTTTTATATACTATAAAACGATATAAATCAATAGTATTATATCCTTTATATAATAATTTATAATATATATTTAATAATGATAATATGTAATATAAACCATTTGTATCTATATACTCTATAAATTTACATGAATAATTAAATATATTGTTTCTATATGCACTAGTCGCTATTCTTAAATATAATATCGTCAGTACCTCTCTCTCAATACGAGATGGTAGCAGTAGGGATGTATAATTCTTCACCGGAGGTGGGGGATTATACATCGAGGGTGGATGTGATGAAGAATTATTCACCGGAGGTGGAGGATTGTACATCGAGGGTGGATGTGATGATGTTAGTGGAGATGGATGATTGTTCATCATGGATGAGGGATGTGATGATGGTAGTGGAGATGGATGATTATTCATCGTAGATGTCAATAATGAATCTTCCTCTTCCCTCTTCGATACGTTGTTCGTCGGTAATGAAGAATTCTCCATCATTGATGTAGAATCATTCAGTTCATGTCCATCATTTCCATCACTTCCCTCACTTGGAATAACAAGGGGGACATGATAATTTAAAATATCAGAGGTAAATAAATGTACTTTATTGAATGGTCTTTTTAAATACATACCCTTCAATTGCATCTTTAATAAATGTTTCAATTCTTTTATACTAGACCAATCGATATAATCTAAATGACCTTTATCCATTACAGTATAATTTGGTAATAAATTTTCAATGTCATCATCATAATTTAATAAAAATTTCTTTAAATCAAATATTAAATAACCATCCAGACTACTTAAACCTTTGGGTAAAAAATAAATATTACTTGGTACCTGATTCATTACATATAATTGCTTCAATATATTACATGATAATAGATGGAAGGTAGACTTGAAGTCTATACCGAAGTTTTCCACAGTAGTAGGAGGCTGAAGCGTATGCGGAAGCGGATGTGTGGATGTTGAAGGTGGTGTAGAGGTATGAAGCTGATGCTGATTCGTGGATGTTGAAGGTGGTGTAGAGGTATGAAGCTGATGCTGATTCGTGGATGTTGAAGGTGGTGTGGATGAAGGCGGATGCGGAAGGTTGGATGTTCCATATTTTACAGGGGATGTTTGAGGTGTGGATAAAGGATGATTTGTCCATGTTTGATGCGTCGATGTTTCATAGTTCCTCGATGACGACGTGTATTCACCTTCCCTCCTCGATGTATAATCTTCATCCCCCCTCTTGGATCCGTATTCCTCTTCCTCCCCCTTCTTGAATGATGGATTGCCATCGAGTGTCGTACTTCCGTCATGAAAATGGACAACGTGTAATGTCCAGAAAGCAATAGATGCAAGAATGGAATGAGCAAACAAAGGTATCTGGAATTGATCACCAATATAATCTAATGACCTCGTGATATTAAAATTCGGTAATATACCCGTCTGCATAAAAGACACAATGTAAATTATACCCTGAAAATATTGTGGAACATCAGAGAATGTCAATTCATCACAAGATAAATATTGATGTAAACATTCTGTAACATGTAATATAATCGGTACCTCAAGTGACCAATAACCAGATAATTTATACGCATCTATTGGTACCCTAAAATATTTATTACTCCTACATCGCATCGCCATACCATCATTCACCACCTGATCCATCACATACCTCACCATATTATATCTAGATAATCTATGACACGCACTCATACACCTCGATCTACGCTGACGTATCTCAGCCAATACCGATATATTATCATCACTATATATATCCAAATCCACTATATAATCATCCATCATCAATATTTGTTCGTGGGGTTTTTTATGTCTAGATATGGGGTCATGTGGGGTATTGTTAGAATGTTTTGAATGACGTCTACGTGTACGATTATGTACCGTATTTAATCTTTTAACATCATTACCAACGTCGCGCGCGTCATTATTGATATTATTGACATTTTTCATACTGTGCGCGTTACATCCATCATCTCTCATCGCATGACTTCCTTCATCCTTTTCCCTCACTCCCTTCATCTCTCTACATCCATCACCCTTCATCCCAACTTCGCTCATCCCTCCACACCCATCAAGTACATTAACCAATTCCCTATCATAATATTCAACCTCAACCATATATTCGAGCATTTTCAATAACCTACCCTTTATATCCAATGGTTTTATAACGTGATTTAAATTAACAACAACCAAAGCCTTTAAATGATTAACCTCACCTAAAGCAAGACATACAAGTATAAGAATATCATTACATAGACGCTCAAGATTAGGTGAAGCATCAAAATGGAAAGTAACGCTCAAGTCATCAAATGGAGTAAATGAATTTATAATTTTAAACCAACGTGATGAGATATTAGAATCAGCATCTAATAAATGTACAATCCTAGAAAGCTTTTGTATTAATGATAAATGTATTATATGAAGTTGACGATATACCCATTGATAATATTCCTTATTCTCAATCAATAAAACATCATCAATTACAACATCAACCTTAGATAACGAGTCAATTAATAATAGTATACGATATCGTACATCCATAACATGTAAATTAATATGAGGACTATAATCACTAAAAACATCTCGAGGCTTTAATAATACATCCAAAATCGAATAAGATGAATGAGATAAATCTAAACGATTCTTATATACCTCAATCAAATGACGCATCCTAATCAACATCTGCTCAAGTATACCCAAATTTAACATAAGATACTCACGTAATTGACCATCACCATGATTATCATCAGTTAAGCATGGATGATTTATAAAACCCGATATATATCTATGAGTCATTATCATAATCTCTAAAGATAATATACACCATTGATTATTATCCATATAACTATCCTCCAAACAATATTTTAACCTAGGCATTGGTATTCTATCCTTAGATAACTCTATACGACTACAATTAAATCTATTACCACTAGTTGGAGGATGGAAATGAACATCAAATGGATATAAATGATGATACTCCAATATACCAGTAATATCAATTATATCATCATTATAAAGAAATGAAAATGATGAATCTGGTGGAAATGATGGGAAATCCTCAATTAAATCAAGATAACGCCTCATATATTCATCATATCTACCACGCCTAGTCATTATATACTCGGCTACTTGTTCTATATTAACACCATAATCAATATCTTTTATACCAACATCTATAGAATTAACAGAAGGAATGTAATGATCGTGATGCTGTTTTCGATCAAAGTCCATCAATATCTTGTCAATCTCCACATCTTCCTCATCTTGCTGATGGATCTCAATTTGAGGAGCAATCCTACTCACATTTCCACTAGGCGTGGAGCCTATTCTATTTACCTTACCCTCCGCTTCCCTGAGATCAGCTTCGGGTTCCACTCGAGGTCCAGTACTACTCTTCATTCCACCTGAGGTCTTCCACTCGCCGTGGTGGCCTTCTCTATTTAGCTCCCCTTCCAGCTCCCGTAGATCGCTTCCAGGTTCCACTTGAGGTCCAGTACTACTCTTCATTCCACTCGCCGTGGTGGCCTCTCTATTTACCTCACCTCGACTCCCATGGATCGTCTCGGATTCTTCGCCACAATCTCCGGGAGTGGCTTCACCCTTCAGGGATAGGTAATTGGAAGGGGCCCCACGCCGAGTGGGATCAGAGTTGGATTGGACTTCAGGTGGAGTAGATTGTCCTTCAGTTGTATCAATGATTGTGATTGGATTATGACTTTTATTGGATGATTTTAATAGAGGTTCATATTGTGGATAATTTAAATGTTTGGTGGTATTGATTGATTTGACATCATCATCTTCATCATCGGATTTGTATTGTGCAACATATAGATTTGTATATGTTCCATCATCTAAGATTCTTCCACTCATAATATCAGATTCAAAATCTGATAGATTATTAATTGGTGTTGGGCATTGTGAGAATGTATTTAATGCGATAGATGTATAATCATTAATAGGACCAGGTTTAGAATTAATTAATATCCTAGAATGTTGTGGTATAGTAATAGATTCATTGCCTGTAATAAGATTTTCAAATTTATTAAAATCATTATTAGGTGAAAATTTCAAAATATCATCCCATAATATTTCCATTTGTGAATAAATACCCTTTTCTAATTTAATATGATGATCAACCCATATTTGTAAACAACTAAATAATAATTCTAATCTTTGTTTTTCAAATTTATAAAAATCCCCATGAAATTCAATAAAATTAATAATATCGGGTTTAATAATTTTTTTATGTTTACCTTTTTTATTATATATAATACCATTAACATTAACATCATTTAAATCTTCTAAATCTGGTGCCACTATAAATAATTCTTTAATATATTTATTTAATGATGCTTTACTACGTAATGTACGTGATTTTGCCTTTCTAACACTCTTATTATTATAATCTGTACCATGTTGATCTATTACAGCCCTCTCATTAGAAAGATAATGTTGATACTCCTTATATGATTTCAATACATTATCAACCTGTTTACGTATAGGTGATTGAGAATAACCATTAGAATGCTTAAATGTCTGTAAATTTAATATCAATGTTGATACATCATCATTACGATCAATACTAGTATCATCCTTACCAAATTTATCAACATATTGCTTAGCAAATCCAGATAATGCACATGTTACAGATTTATCCAATGTCAATGATAATAACTGACTCTCATTCTTTATACGCTTAATCACATCAACCAATGACTCCAATACCTTTAATAAACCTAGATGTATAATGTAAATTAACAAGAAATAAATCAATCGAATTTTATCCAACGATGAATCCAATCCATCTTCTCCACCGCATCCACCAGAGGTCCATCCTGCTGTTGCCACTCGCCGTGGTGGCTTCTCCATTTACTTCCCCTTCCAGCTCCCGTAGATCGCTTACAGGTTCCACTTGAGGTCCAATCATTATTTCGTCGAGTTATAACTAAAGTGGTGGATTTCATGTTTGTAAGGACATCTAAATGGAAGTAAAATAGAATTAAACGACGTTTCTTCAATTCAATACAATCATCAAATTCCTCTTCAATGAGGCATTGACATTTAAATTTAATCCATTATTCATTGAGATATTTACATGAGTTTCCCCAGAAAATAAGGATTTCCTTCAAATTTTGGAGGTAAAAATGAAGTAGTGAAAGTCAGTGATTGTGACCTCAAGTGGACTACCCGCAGCTGATCTCAGGGAAGCGAAGGGGGAGGTAATTAGAGAAGCTGTCTGCAAGACGAAGAGAGGCGGATGTAACCTCAAGTGGAACGTCGATTGTAATAAAAGGTATTGAAAATACCTCAGGTATAGTGGTATTTATATCTGTATTAACATACCGGGTTGTTCTGCGGTGACTGATTGTACAATATTGGAAGCGTTTGGTAGATTTCCTCTTACTAGTAGCAGTGCTTCGCATGCTTCTTGTGTAAAAGTACCAGACGATGCGAGTTTGTAGCATGATGTGATTTTATCTTCGATATTTTTGACAGCGGATGAAAAATTATTATAAGCTACAGATAAATCACTGAAAACATCACGCAAAATAAGTAATGAATCGAATGATGTATCAGTTTTCAATCTAATAAGTGGATGTAATAATTCCTGTTGAGATTCTGATAACGCATTAAGTTCCATTGAATGTATAAGCAAATTATTAATGTTAAAATCATTTCAAGTGTTATAAATCTTGATATTGCACATTGAAGGCACTATTATATATGAAATTAAGAGATGAAATCAATAATATCAATGAAAAGTAGCACTTAAAATAGTTTTCGTGCATCAATGGACGTTCAACACCACTTGGTTGAACTGAGATTAAATTTTATTCAAAGATATGTAATCTACATGAATTCTGATTAATAAAATTTAAAAAAATATATAATAAATTAAATTAAAATTAAAATTAGTATTAAAAATTTTTTGTTTAGAGATTGAAAATTTCAACATCTTGGAAACACATTATACATCTTTTAATGTAAATTTATGTTCATTATATTTTAATTTATCATCGATTGTAAATATACTAAATTTAAAACGTTTTAAAAATATATTATCAATTATATTTTTTTTATATTTGATATTATTATTATATTTTAATATAGGATCTATTAATGTATCATCAGTATAGATGACCTTAAATATATGACCATGGAAATTATTTAAACATTTAATTAATTTTAATACTTTATTATATTTACATATTGATGTTATATATCTATTATTTGTATCTGATATTAATTGTATTAATAATATATCTACTATATGTCTACCCCTATAATTATAATCATCTGTATATAACCATTTATATGGTATAGAATATTTAATCCAATCAACTACTTGTACCTTAATATATTCATCCATATATTTAGCTTCATTTAATTCATTATATATCTTTATATCTATAGGATATTTATTAAATGGTCTATCTATATATCGACTAAAAATCATAAATATATTATATCTCCTACATAATTCACATAATTTATTCAATATATCATCTAAATATATCCTAGATGACTTATCATTATATATAGTCGACCAAAATGTAAATGAATCAACAACAATCGCATCAATATTATAACCATTACCCAGCAAATATATACTAAGCACATTCATAAATAAAGATAACTCCAATGTATTCCTTATAGGAACATACTTCAATCGTCTAAATGATAATGTTGATTTATATAGATTAATGATATGTAAAATCAATAGAACCTCTCCTTGTCCTGCCGTCAGCTCTCCACTTGAAGATATAACCTTATCATCGTCTTGCAGACAGCTCTCCTAATTATTTCCCCTTCCAGCTCCCGTAGATCGCTTCCAGGTTCCACTCGAGGTTATAAAGCTAATCTCGGCGAGATACGACTAAAGTGGAGGTTTCTATGTTTAAGGGGATAACTCAATGAATATAAATTGGAGTAAAGTGAGGTTTATTAAACTCGATACAATCATCAAATTCCCTTTCAATGAAGTATTAATATCAGAAATACATCCAATATTCACCGAGATATTGTCATGGGTTTCCCCAGAAATTCATGATTTCCTTCAAATTTCGAGGTAAAAATGATGAAGTGAAATTAGCAATAATTGACCTCAAGTGGAATGCCCGCAGCTGATCTCAGGGAAGCGAAGGGGGAGGTAAATAGAGAAGCTGTCTGCAAGACCTCAAGTGGAGGCGAGTGGAAGACCTCAGGTGTAGAAGACAGTGATTGTACTTCATGTGGAATTGATACATTTCAACAAACCTTAATGAGTTATCAATGGTGGATTCATCTGGATTCTAGTGGTAGATATAAGAATATGATTCATACTTACGATTAAAGACAGGATATTTTTGAGCATATGTAGGTCGAAAGATAGTTCTGTATCTATGAACATTACACATGCTTTATTTTCATCTTCACTGATTAAATCTGCTATAATGTGCTAAAGGTGTAAATATTATATGTAATTTTTTTATACATGCCATTAATAACAGCGTCTTACTACTGTTTATAGGACCAGAAATGCATAAAATACTAGATGATTTATAATAACCTATAGAAATTATAGGATTTTACAGATGGTATAACTAAACATACGTAAACCATCCTGCGATAGTATTGGACAATTATTGAATACATAGACCTTCGATTGCCTTTTAAATAATTCATTACCGCTACAGGTATAACTCGGTAGATTACTTAAAAATGACATTTAATACACGAATTTGATACACATTTCTAACAACTAATACAAAGTAGATGTTAAAGTAATAGGGGGATCTGAACTGGTGTGACTATATAAAGCAATAGATAATTAATATGAATATATACAAATTAACGCCATATATATTAAATTAAATGATTATAAATTTCTTATAAATCAATTATTTAAAAAAATGTGTAATTCCCAGGCATATTCGCCATCAGCGTATTAAATCCAAAAATGAAATGTGTATGGATGAACAATTTTTTAATTGAAAATACACATTTAAAACAAGAATAAGGCATTTTTGACTAGTTGTTAGTACCAACAGCCTTGTCAACACTACCTTTGTCCAGCATGTTTAGAGCGTTATCAAACTCGGCCTCATTAGTTTGTTTCCATTCCATTCTATTACGGATATAGAACAAAGTTTTCTTCTCATAATGGTTAACAATATCCATTGATAAAAATTTGGGTTGACCATCGTATAGGTATGATGCGACAATAGTACATCTTTCATCAGGAGATGAAGAGTTCCAGATAACACCATTAGATGTCCTAACACGTATAAGATTATATTTATAATCTGGTACATAAATTACACCTGATATACCATATGGTTGGAATTGTACAACTTTAAATATCTCATTATCAGTATATTTTCTATGTACATCTAATACAACCGCAGCTTCTAATCTGTCTAATTCTTCTTGATATTCTGTATCTAATAGTCTTTCCCATCCATCATCATAGTAACCATAATAAATATAATCTGTTGAATATATTGATGATGATTCAATAGATATTAATTTCTTAAGATCCTTTTCCATATGAATAGTAATTTTATCACAGACATCATCAAGAACACTTCTTTCCCATAATAATAAATCATCAATAACAACATATTTAAAACGCTTATCACCAGGTAATAAATATGTCCTAATTTCATTACCATATAATGATCTACTAATATATTTAGTTACAGATTTCGTTGGTCTGTTAATGTTAAATTCATTATTACGAACCAATGAATTCATACTTGTATCAAATTCATTTTTTGTTATGGGTACCCATTTATTATCCATCCTACTAAGGTATAAAAATTCATAACCCAAATTTTTTGTTATACTCAATTTCAAATACCTGTGATTATCCCTTCTACCAATAGATGTCATATATAAACATTCCATGGTCTTATCAGGTGCCTCCCATAATAAAGCGCCCTTATACTTAACTTTTGTAACAGCATCACTACCCTTAGGGAAATGTAAGCACTTTAATACTCCACCATCTAATTCATCACATCTCACAAATTGATCTGAATAATCAGATACCTCCAACACATTAGAGCAGATACATTTGTATTGGCATAATATGCCAAACAATATTATACACCACTTCATCTTTCAAACGCTAATGTATAATTTATGCCTATATGGCATACCAAATCAGTATTTAAATTATTATGACTAAACTCACATTTTATAATAATGGGGGAAAATAACCATACAATCAATCACTCAATTAAGTAATAATTAATATAGAATATCAATCATATAATATTATATCAAACAATGCTAATTATACATATTTAATCGTAAATTATAACTCATCTTCTAATTTACCCTCATATCTATATATTTTATATTAAACACTGTCAACACATGAACTTACTTCAATGCCCTCAATGTCCTATACTCATTATAATGCTGTTTACGCTGCTCATTAAACATCTTCTTACGCTCAATGTTCTTTTGTATCTCATTCAATCTATTCGTAACCTCAATCAGATGTTCCTATACGCACAAATAATAGAAAATAAAAGAGGTCTTAAAGGCAAAGAATACTGTTACCTTAGGATTCAATACAATGTTATAAACCATCCTTGTCTTACAGATAGTTCATATATATATGATCTTTCCACTAGCCGTTTCACCTGACATCCAATCAACCTTGCATTCTCTTGCAGACAGCTCTTTTATTTATTTCCCCTTCCAGCTCCCGTAGATCGCTTCCAGGTTCCACTCGAGGTTGTTAAACCTAATCTCGACGAGATAAGCATAAAATGACCGTTATCATGTTTAAGGGGATATCTCAATGAATATAAATTGGAGTAAAGTGAGGATGATAATATTAGATACAATCATCAAATTCCTCTTCAATGAAGTATTGATATTTATATTTCATCCAATAATCATTGAGTTATCTTCATGAGTTTCCCCAGAAATTGAGATTTTCCCTCAAATTTTGGGGGTAAAATGAAGATAGTGAAATTAGACCTCAGGTGGAACGGCGTGTGGAAGAAGGAGGGGTGTGATATAACCTCCGGTGTGGATTCGTTGTATTTGGTCAACATACAACTGATCTTACCTGATTTATTTCATTGACATGTAATGAGTGGTCATCTTCAGAACTGCAGTCCTATGGATAATGACATATAAAATTTAATGAAACATACAAGTGTATCGTAATTAAATGGTGTTGAAATTTCTGTAATCTTCATCCGAGTGCCACGTTCTTTATCTTGTTCTTTAATGGCATTTTCGTCCCATGTTATATTCTTTTTCCTTTTGATATGATGAAGATGATATATCAAAAACAAACTTGCGATCAGGATCTTTATGTTTAATGAGTGTCATTATGATAAATTTATAAACTCAATTATCATTTAATAATATACCTCTAGATATAAAGGGATGTTGATTGTATAAACTAACCATGTAAATTGAGGCAATTTTTTTCATTAAATTATGAAATCATTAGAAAGTTAAATAACATTTTAATTAAGTTAAAATTAATAACAATAGCAAATTTGCCGAAGTTTTATGAAAAAGGCCCTTCAATCTATATATCTACCACTACACATGCCCTACCAATATTATCATATAGACAGTATACCATAATAGCCATAAAATTTTCTACAATGGGTGATTATACTATTATCTGTAGATCGTTTGATGGTCTACCACTAGTTGAAGTATGGGATTCTAGTATCCGCTTGGACTCCAACATCAACACATTAGACCTAAACTCTATAAAATTAAATACTCGTGTTATATGTAGAAAATTACCTTCAAATGATACAAAATGTACTATAATAGAGGATGATTTATGCTATCATTATATTATAGAAGATGGAGTATGCTACATGAATATTACAGACTCCCAATTCCCAAAGAAGGTTGTCTTCGTATATCTCGCCGAATTATGCCAAGCATTCATCAAACATGTCCTCGATAAAGCCGGAAATAACAAAAAATTCCAAGATGTTATCAAAAATATCGAAAAACCATACCATTACATCAACTTTGGTACGTTCAAATAGAACACAGCAAATCTATCAGACTATATCTACCTTCCACCTTTCATTCGTCTTACAGATAGCTCTACACCTGAGGTCCAATCCCTCTTTCCTTCTCTTGTAGAGAGCTCTTCTATTTACCTATCTCTAAAGAGTAGAGCCACTCCCAGAGATCGTGGCGAAGTTTAGTTATTGGACCTCAAGTGGAATACCTGGAAGCGATCTACGGGAGCTGGAAGGGGAAGTAAATAGAGAAGGCCACCACGGCGAGTGAGACGGAGAGTTGGATTGTAACCTCAGGTGTAGATCTCTATGCAATACATGAGAGAATTTGCTAGACGAGACCTATCAGTGGATGATTTTTATTATACTCACTCGCTTAATTTCCTTTCAGATCGCACTATAAATAAGATGAGGGATGATTTTAAGAATCCTAATTCGAGTAGGACTTTGAATATGATAAATAACAGTTTGATGGAGGTGACTAATATAATGAAGAAGAATATAGACGAAATATTGAATCGTGGTGAGAATTTAGAAGGTGAGTATGAAGTGTATTTAGATTTTATTACCTTAGACATTGGACGTATGGCTGATGGTCTGAGATTACAGACGGAGATGTTTAAGGTATCAGCAAAGAAATTGAGCCGAAGTGGCTTATTGAGAAAATACACGTGTTTTTCGATTGGTATAATTGTAGTGTTTTTAATACTTATCTATTATAAATCTAGATGATTAATAATTTAATTTTAGTAACCATGCATTTTATATATTACTGCCACATAATGTCTCGTCTAGGATTCCGTTGACTATTATATCATTTCCAAATAACTAGATATAAAATATAATAAATTTATATATAAAAAGTATTTTTTAATTTCATATTTTTAATTTAAAAAATTTTTTTAGTGTCGAAGATGAATGTAGCGGTCGATGAGTACGGTAACCCGTTTGTTATATTACGTGAGCAAGAAAAGAAGAGATTGACTGGTTTAGAGGCACATAAATCTAATATTCTTGCAGCATGCTCAGTTTCTGAGACATTAAAGACATCACTTGGACCAAAGGGTATGGATAAGATTATAGTTGGACCGGACGGGCAAGTGACTATAACAAATGATGGTGCTACAGTACTACAGAAAATGGAAGTACGTTGGATTATACTATTGTAATGTATTAATATTACAAATATTTCATTTAGATTGAGCATCAATGTGCCAAGTTGTTAGTTGAGTTATCAAAAAGTCAAGATGAAGAAGTTGGTGATGGTACTACGGGTGTTGTTATATTAGCTGGTGCATTATTACAAAAGGCGTTGAAATTCTTAGATCGTGGATTACATCCATTACATGTCGCTGATGGTTACGAACAGGCATGCTCTATTGCTGTCTCTAGATTAACTGAAATTGCCAGGTCTATAAATATTTATGATGATGATTATAGAATTTTGTATGTTTAATTTCTTTCAATTTTTAACCCCATTTTTAGGAAACAAGCCGCATATACGTCGTTGGGGTCCAAGGTTGTATCTAGTTGTCAAGAACATTTGGCTAACATTGCTGTAAATGCTGTTATAGCTGTAGCTGATCCAAAAAGGAAGGATGTTAACCTAGATTTAATTAAGGTATGTTGGATATATTTGTTTCTATAAAAGTAGAACTATCTTCATGGATGAAAATATACCCCAGTTCCCCCATTTAATCATTTTATCCCCACTACATCAATTTTTTATTACACATTCACTTTACATAATCTTCTTTAGGTTGAGAGCAAAACAGGTGGGAGATTGGAGGAGACGAGGTTAATAAATGGTATAGTATTGAATAAAGATTTTAGTCATTCTCAAATGAAAAAGACTATAAGGGATGCTAAGATAGCTATACTTACATGCCCATTTGAACCTGTAAGTTATATTTGATTTATATAGTGATAATTATCCCCATATAGCCTAAACCAAAGACCAAGAATAAAATTGAGATTAAGAATGTAGAGAGTTATCAAAAATTACAAAAATGTGAACAGAAATATTTTAATGATATGATAGATAAAGTTGAAGCATCTGGTGCAAATCTTGTATGTCTATTATTTATATTATGAGGTTTTTTATCCCTATAGGTTATATGTCAATGGGGTTTTGATGATGAAGCAAATTATTTATTAATGCAGCGTAATATATCGGCAGTAAGATGGGTTGGTGGTGTAGAGTTGGAATTAATAGCAATAGCGACTGGTGGTAAAATTGTATCTAAATTTGAAGATTTAACAAATGATAAACTTGGACATGCTAAAATAGTATATGAAAGTGCTACTGGTACTGAACATTCAGAAATGATATTCATTGAAGGTATGTATTTCAAACCCCATCTTTTTTTTTAAAAAAAATGCACCATTTATTTTTCCCCATAATTACCTAATACCCCATTAAATTATTTTAATATAGGGTGTTCGAATTCTAGAGCTGTAACAATATTAGTTCGTGGTGGTAATCAAATGTATGTAGCAGAAACAGAACGTTGTATACATGATGCAATATGTTGTGTACGTAATTTGATACGTGATGATCGTATATTATCGGGTGGTGGTGCACCAGAAATTGCAGCATCATTAGCAGTAGAAGAAGGATCAAAAAATTTCGATACATTAGAACAATATGCTATAAGAGGTTTTGCAGAAGCATTATTATCATTACCATTAGCATTAGCTGATAATTCAGGACTCAACTCATTTGATTTTGTAACAAAAGCTAGAGCTAAACAAATTAAAGAAAATAATCCAAATATCGGAATCGATTGTATCAATATGACACTATCAGATCTATCTAATATTGGAATCTATGAATCTTTACACTCAAAAATACAACAAATCTCACTCGCAACACAAGTTGTCAAAATGATCCTCAAAATCGATGATATCATCACACCAAACGATTACTAATCATAAACTTATCACTATTCTCATACATTTATATACTTTACATCATGACGAAGTTACATACACCATTACAATCACCTCCACTCTAGGTCCAATACCACCTCTCTTCCCACTAGGCGTTCCACCTGAGGTTGTCTTGCAGACAGCTTCTTTATTTAGTTATCTCTAAAGAGTATAGCCACTCCCGGAGATCGTGGCGATTATGAGGATTGGACCTCAAGTGGAGAACCTGAAAGCGATCTCAGGGAGCTGGAAGGGGAAGTAAATGGAAGAGCTGTCTGCAAGACGACCTCAGGTGTAGATGATGTATGGTATAAAAGCCAACCAGGAAAGGTGCCAATATATACTACCATTGGGATAACTATTACCACTAGAGTTTTTCCAATGTTTACCACTTGGTCCACAATTACTACCAGGGCTCTCACTATCAATAATATCCAATATAGGTGGTGGATAGAAGACCAATCTGCAGCATGTCCAGTATCCTGACCAGCACTTAGAGTCCCAGGATTATTCTTAAAAAGTTGATGAATACCTTTATTAGCCTCTTCTTTATCAGCATTAGTAGCATCACCGTAATCGATAGAATTATCATCATTACCATTAGGTTGTGTATCAATTATATCGATGGCTATATGAATAGAAATAATAATCCTATTACAGCCATATGTACTTCACATATAACTGAAATACATAAACATAGCAGCCTTACCTAACCACTGTTTATACGGTTCCAGAGGATCAGACATTTTGAGATATCCTTGGTTCCATTTTCACTTTATTTCAAATTAATCTCATTTAATCATTTACAATCATCGTATAATATTATAATAATTCTCCTATAGAGAATTGTTAGGTATAGCGGAGCCGGCAAGTTGATTAGCTTCCCAACCACTAGCAGGCATAGTCTTATCGTATCTATTCCCAAGTTGTAATATTTGATCCATAGACGATTGTAACAGAAATATCTTATCAGTCAAGTAGTATAATTAGACCTGCCAATAAGATGGATAATTTATGACGAAATATAGCTTCAGGTTTGGTACCATCACCAAGAGTAGCTTGTCCACCACTTTCGTTTATCTTACTTTGCCAATCGTTTAGCTGTGCTGGTGCTAATGAAGACGTCAAATTATCAAAGAAGCCTTTTATACCCGAAGAACTACTACCCATCGTTCTTTCCTTCAAATTAATCACCATCTAATCATTTACAACCTAATTATAATATTTTAATAATTTTATAAAAGTATATATAATTAGTATTATTATAAGTATAATATACTTACTATACTTCAATTCATGTTAGTAGTTATATAGTATCTATATTATAATACTTATTTATATTAATACATATATATCTTCCTACAACTATACTTCATCCTTCAATTGTATTAGTATAAATGCATATATTGTATTCACTTCTTAATCATCAATAGACTGTTAAAAAGTGGTGGAAATGGTGTTTTTATCCCGACATTTATAGGGTTATGTGGCGATGAAGAAGGTGGTGATGTAGGTGGAGTTAGTAATGGACCTCAAGTGGACCCGAAGCTGATCTCAGGGAAGCGGAGGGGGAGGTAAATAGAAGAGGCCTTCACGGCGAGTGGAAGGTAAGGTTGTAACCTCAGGTGGAACGTCGAGTGAAATGGAAGAATTGAATATGATGTGGAGCTTAGACAAGCATTTGTTAGAGGATGTAAATGTAAACATGTACTATAAATCAGTTAAAGACTAATTCACTTCGTTATTATAAGTGATTGTTAATCAAATATCACAATCCTTAACTTGTGGTATTAACCAACTGTCTTCTACGGATTGTAGCACTCTATATTCATATAGTTGTTTATTTTCTGTGAATAGTTCAGCTGCTTCTGTATTTGCAGGTGATGATGGATTGGGATCATTTAATAGTGCCTGAAATGTGTAGGTAAAATAATCCATCAACTTACCTGTATAGACATTAGTATAGCTGCGATATCATACATTGGTGTCCATTGATTTTGTAATATATCAAGACATATCTTCCCATCATTGTAAACTATTGATGTGTTATCATGATTGAAATATGGGACATTACCATTCGGGTGAAATATTTTGGTGATAAATTTGACAGATGGCGGTTTGGTTGGGTATTCTTCAGAGAATTTGATGATAAGATGGAATATACCGCATTCCCATATAGTGCCTTCAGATCCATTAATAATAGCGTGGCAATACATTATATTATCCGGGAACGGTTGTGCTAATGTACCTTTGGGTGGTTCCCTTAGTATACGCGATACATCTTGAATAATGCGACGACGTGCAAATGTGGACATTATATGATGAAAAAAAATCTTTAAAACATTTTAATTACGATAAATTATATTGAATAAATAAAATAGTTGTAAATTTGGAGTATGAATATATGCGAGTAGGTGTAGTACGATAGAGTGTGTTTTGAGATTGAAAATTATATAATTTTATAAAATTTTTATTGTAATTAATTAAGTATAAGTATATATATGATAGAATAGATTATTATATAGTTTGTTAGATGATATTATAATTCCCAATATTGTATGATTGGTTATTATATACTAGTGTTATGTCTTATCTATAGAAATGTATGGATCGTATATATTTGTTGATGTTGTTTTATAATTTGTTGATATATAATCGTGTGATAAAATGTTTGTTTAATAGATGTAAATTGGATGGTAGATTGAATTTTATATATAATTCATTAATATTTGTAAAGAATCGTGGATTGATTTCAATGAGGGATTATAATAGTGGTATAGTATTGAATGATAGTAATGGTAGGATGGATATGGAGAAGGGTGATGATGAGGATGATGATAATAAGAATTATATACTTGTGAAGATACCTAAGAATTCGGATAAGTTATCAATGAATATATATTGGATGAATAATAGAATAAATATGGATCGTAGTAAATCAGAGAGTATATTGAGTACAATATTACGTATGAAGAGGACATTATTTAAGAATTATATGAAATATAATAATAATATTGAAGATACATTTGATAATGTTGATAATATGTTTGATATAAAATTTATGAATAATAAAGATATACAGATAGGTGATATAGATATGAGTTGTGAAGATGTAATAAGATTATCTAATTATTTATTAATAAATAATATAAGATTAGATATATTTGTAAATATATCTAGATTAGATAAAGTAGAATTATGTAATTATACAATGATAGGTTGTCCTATATCATTAATAATAAAAGATGATACATTAGAATATATTGATAATGTTAGTATAGAATGGTTAGATAATAATAATAATATAATATCAAATGATTATATATATATACCCCATGATTTTATGTTGGGTATGAAAATAAAAGCACGTGTTAAAAATAATTTAATGGAATATGATATATTAGAATCTAATTATACAACAATATTAGAACCACCTATTAATAAATGGCAATTAGATAGAATTAATAAATTTAATAATATAAATTATAATATAAATAATAATCCATTACAAATTAATGATATTAGAATTGTATCATTTAATATATTATCACCAACTTATATTAATTCACATGATTCTATACAAAGATTTTTTCCATATTGTCCATTAGAATATTTAGATTCTAATTATAGAAATCAATTAATATTAAGAGAAATATTATATCTTAAACCACAAATTTTATGTCTACAAGAATGTTCTTCTAAAGTATATAAAGAATATATTCGTCCATCACTCTCTAAATATTATTATTCTTATCTTACACTTAAAAATTCTAATGCTGATGAAGGTTGTGCTACATTTGTTGAACGTAATAAATTCCAATTCCTAGATAAATATGAATTCAATTTTAAAGATATTATTAAAAATAATCAATATGATCATCTACTCGGAAAAGTCTCCAATAACTGGCATAATCTAGATGTATGTTTTAAAAAAAAATTTCTTCTACCCCATAACGCACCATAATTTTTGTTAAAAAACACTATATATAAATTCACCCAATACGAGGAAAATTCCTCGATAAAAAAACACTATATTATTTCTATAGGATTACTACTTTGATAAATATCATACAGTATACCAAATTGGATGCTATAAATACATAGACGATGAAAAATACGTCTTTGTACTAAATACACATCTATACTTCCATCCATTAGGAAGACATATTAGATTACTACAAACATACGTCATGCTCAATGAATTAGAAAAATTCAAAACGGAAATGGCAAGAAGATACAAATTCGACTCGGTCAAAAATGCCTTCACACTCATAGCAGGTGATTTCAATGCAATACCAAATGAAGGAGTATATAAACTCATCACCAAAGGATACATCTCAATCAATCACCCAGACTGGAAATACGGTAAGTCACACTATATATTGAATATATGTTTTACACATCGTATCTTATTTCCCAGTCCCGTTCCACCGGAAGTCCAATCCTACTTTTCTTCCACTAGGCGTTCCACCTGAGGTTACCACCACCGTTGGTCTTGCAGACAGCTCTTCCAATTCACTCCCCGTAAACGGTAATGTCACTCCCGGAGATCGTGATGAAGGTTGTGATGGATCATCCATCATGGGAATGATGGAAGATGGTGCTAAGGATGTGTTGGATGTAACCTCAAGTGGAACCCGCAGCTGATCTCAGGGAAGCGGAGGGATAACTAAATAGAAGAGGCACCACGCCTAGTGGAAAAGAGAGTAGGATTGTAACCTCAGGTGGATATGTTGAGAGTAGTAGATTGATCTTCATGTGTATGTCCTGATCTTAGACGTGATTATTGAATAATTACAGGTGAGATATTTGGTTATGATCGTACTAGTTATTTTGTACCGGATGATTATGGACGTGGTGTTGATAAGGAGGATGAATTTACGGATGAGAATAGAGAGAATTATATATTTGTTGATGGGTATCAGGGTTATGTGGATTCGTATTTGAATGATCCTATACAATTTACTAATTTTGTCCAGAAATTCAATGGTACATTGGATTATATTTATTATTCGAATAATGTTAATGTAAGTTATATATTGATTTATATGTATATATTTCTATATTAGGTCAAGAGGGTATTACCGGGTATAACATTTGATGAGGCGAGTGAATATATTGGATTGCCTTCGAAATTATATCCATCAGATCATTTATCTATCGCTGCTGATTTTTAATTTTCTGTAATTATATAACTTGTATTAATTTTAAATGAATTGATATTATTTATTTATTTTTCAATTTATAGTTGTAGTGTCTTGATGTTAATTTATTTAGTCGATGGACTCTAGAAGATTAGAGATTTATAATCAAAATCTCATTATTAAATTTACATTTATAGTTATGTTAAAAGATTTAAGATGTAGAGATGAAGAATATAAATGAATTGGATGATTGTGATTATATAGAAGAAGTATATGATAAGATTAAACAACGTAAATTATTGAGAGATGAGAAGCAAGAGAAGGAGATATTAAATAATAAAGATAAAGATGTATCAAATATAAAATCTATAGATTATATTTCAACTAGAGAATGGATAAAGGATATTTATATACCAGATGATAATATAAATGATATGACATTAGATGAATGTATAGAATTAAAAAAGAGATTATGTATAGAAACATTAGGTATAAGAATACCTAAACCTATAGGGTCATTTTTACATTTAATTAAATGTATACCTATAAAATTAATAAATCGTTTAGGTAAATTAGGTTATATACAACCTACTTCTATACAATGTCAAGCTATACCTTGTATATTACAAGGTAGAAATACTATTATTATATCAGAAACTGGTAGTGGTAAAACATTATCTTATATTTTACCTATAATAGCACATGTACTTAATTTAATTAAACAATGGTCAACTGTAGCTAATAAAAAATGTGTTTATTGTATAATTTTAACTTTAAATAGAGAATTATGTTATCAAATATATTATTTATTATATAAATTATGTAAAGGTATTAATATACGTATATTATGTTTATCTACTGGTATAGATAAAACTATACAATATAAATCTATATTACAAGGTTGTGAAATTGCTGTTTGTAATCCTATTAGATTATTAGATCTTATCTCACTTAATGGTATTAAATTATATCAATGTAATTATTTTATTGTTGATGAATGTGATAAATTATTAACATCTGAATATGAACATCAAACTATTAATATATTAAGTCAATTACGTGATGATGTAATCAATGTACTCGTCTCTGCAACAACTACTGATCAATTATATAAAAAAATGAAATCACTTGTAAGAAATTCAATCACTATCAAAGTCGGTACTACAATAGGTATCAATTTTAATAGTGTACAATTAAAATTCATCATTGTTAATAGTATACTCGAAAAAAAAATCTGGATCAATAAATTTCTAAATTATAATTCAGTGGGGGAAAATGGGGATTTTTATAATAGTGGGGATAAAAAACAGGTTATAATATTTTGTAATAATAAGAATATTGTGGGGGATTTGTATAAGTTTATAGCGAATATGAATAATGAAGATATGAAGGTGTGTGTATTACATGGAGATTTGATACCTAAACAGAGATTTGAAATACTTGAAAAATTTAAAAATAATCACTACAATATTTTAATAACAACAGATTTATTATGTAGAGGTATAGATATACCAAATGTCAATTGTATAATAAACTATGATGCGCCCAAGCATTACCATACATTACTACACCGTATAGGGAGATGTACGAGATATAATAATAAGGGGACGAGCTATACGATGCTTACCAAGAGTGATAATAAGTTAGCCGCCTACATCGCATATAATCTAAATGAAAATTCAATCGAGGTGCCAAAAGACGTTAACAAGTTGGCGTATACATTTTTGCCCTTTAAAAAGGCTAAAGCATCCAACATCAACTTTCTGCAATTCCTCAACACACGCGAGGTATTCTCGAAGAAGCAAAAGGTAGTATTTGCAGGTGGAAGAAAGGTTGGACTTGATAAAGGTAAAAGTTTAGCGGAAGAAGTGGAAGAGCATACAGGTGTAGATGTAGAGGTTGAGGGGAAAGCTGGAGGTAGAGAGTATAATATAGATGATGAAATTACGTCTTCATCCGATGATGATATGGAAATTTAATCGCATAAATTTTAGTGTCTTGCATACATTTCATTTATATATTCGTCAGACTATGTAGTAACAACGTTTATATTGTTCGGTACCTCTCCTCACCACTTGATCGTCGGGTATAGTCGCGTCATTTAGTGTCTAATTAATTTTTAATGTAAATGAAGTATTATTTGACGACATTATGGCGTTTTATGTGTGTGGAAGTTAAAGGTTGTAATATAACAAACGACGCGCGTCCGTCGTACAATGTGGATTCGTCCCCTAGGAACGAGAACCTATCTACGATAGATTTAACTACTGAAGATGTGAAAGATGAGAAGAAAATTAAGAGTACATTTGATAAAATTATAGATTATATACCTAATGTATGTTGAATTTCGTTATATTCATACACACCTTTTGTAGAACGCTCTTATGCACATGAATATTTTGCCCTATTATTTTGAGCGCTTATTATTCCACTCTATGCTTCTATGTATAGATACTGCACTATTTGAAATTACATTTATGCCTATACAGGTACGTTCATGGATAATTTGATCTACATATCTCAGGCATTTAATGTACTCTCTCATTATTTACTTAAATTCTACGACTATATACTCGATGATTCCATCAATATCTCCGCTGTATGTTGTAGTTGTATCTCTTTATCTTCTTACTCACTCTTCAGAAGCCATTTGATGACGGTGTCGAATCTAGCCCCAGGAAAGCGGTGAATTTAATGGAAGATGAACCAACGTTGATTGAATTGTGTGGTTGTGTCAGGTTTATTATTTTGTGCTTTACAATTTCATTATTCTTAAAAGTTGATACATCTAGGGTCTATCATAATATTCGGGGACAGCCTTTTATTAAACTCTATGTTATCTACAATATTCTAGAGGTCTGTGAACGATTATGTAGATCATTCAGTAGGGATATATTGGATAACCTTTTAATTGTTATTATAAGAATACTTGAACATTTATATGGTGGAAAATATCCGCACCATAAAAATAATGGGGAATCTGAAGATAATTATCCTCATAATAAAAATATGGGGGTTTCTTTACAGCATTTACATATGCATTCATCACAACAACTAGTAGATGTTAAATATCTTCATCCATCCATCAAAATTATCCCACCTCAAGATGAATCAATCCCTACAACTTCAAAGAATGAACGTCCAAATTATCCGTTGGATCAAAACGTCAGACAACAATCTGTAGATGAGATACCTACACATCCATCAATGGATGATGATGATATTAAATATCTGCAAGCATCTATAGATATGGATACAAGTACACCAACACAATCATCAAATGAATTAGATCTAGATGAATGTAACCAAAATGAAATAATGGGGGAAGATAACAAATCCACCCAAGATGAAGATAGAAATGTGGGGAATATTCACATGATGTATGTGAGGTTTATTTTATTATTTATGATAGTAATATTGACATTTATGTTTCATACATTTATGCATCTAATAAGGATGCTATGCCTAAATATAGCAATAAATTCATCGGAATCTATCATGTTCTTACTATTAATAACTAATAATTTTGCTGAAATCAAATCTACAGTATTCAAAAAATATACATTAACTACACTATTCATCGTAGTAGCATCAGATGTTATCGAAAGATGCTATCTATGCTTCGATAGCCTACTCATCTTCTTGAAATTATCTTCATCAATGGGGTTAATTTACACTATAAATTTGATTTAGCCACATAACTTTTTATAGGGCATTTACTTTATACTTTAATGTATTCAGCTGGCTACTATTAATCATGCTCACCGAAATTATAATCGATTTAATCAAACATTTATACCTCCTAAAGTTTAATAAAATCTCATCCATCATTTTCAATGAATACCATACCACAATCCTCGCAGATTTCATACTCTCTAGATCCAACTTTAATCTACAAGATATCATACAATATAACCTCAATGTACCATGCAAATACTCGTACTCCTTCTCACATATCTCAACCAGGTTAGTTGAAAGTTCTCTACTTTCCATTTGAGGTACAATCCAACTCTATTCCACTCGCCGTTCCACCTGAGGTCCAATTCACCTCTCTTCGTCTTGCAGACAGCTCTTCTATTTACCTATCTCTAAAGAGTATAGCCACTCCCAGAGATCGTGGCGGTGAAGAAGGTAATGATTGGACCTCAGGTGGAACCCGTAGCTGATCTCAGGGAAGCGGAGGGGGAAGTAAATAGAAGAGCTGACGGCAGGATGACCTCAGGTGAAGGCTCTTTTGGTTATCTCCCTTGATATTGCGCTGGTTTATATTTATTTTTCATTTAGGCGCTTGGGATTTATAGCTACGCCATTGGTGACATTATTGATTTGTACATTATTAAAGTCGTCAGTAAAGGATTTTGCATCGTTATTATTAACGTGGTTATCAATATTCGCAATCAAAGTTACATTATCAATACTATTAGTAACTTACAATATTAGAAATAAAAAGAAGATTATGCATTTGAACACAACACTATACTCTATAAATGCACTGTAATATACCTAATATATCATTATTTGCTAAGATTATTACCCTTACAAATAGACTAAGTCCACTCAAGGTCCAATACAACTCGTATTCCACTTTTTTAGTCCTGCCGTCAACTCCTTTATTTACCTTCCCCTCCGCTTCCCTGAGATCAGCTCTGGGTGTTCCACTTGAGGTCACATCCTCACTACCTTCATCATCACCACAGATGCCCAGAATTATAGGGATAATAAACACCATTTACCCTATAATATAAATGTCTATTGATGATTTCCCTTTTAATATAATATATACTTACATACTAATACAATTGAAGGATGATGCATAGTTATATGATACTATTCATGTAATAATACAAATAATTATTATAATATATATACTATATAACTACTAACATGATGTGAAGTATTGTACCTATATAAGATAGAATACATACATATAAATAATTACATTTCATAAAATTATTATAATATTATAAGAAGATTGTAAATAATTGAGAGAAGATAATTATTGTATTTGTTGTTCAATTAATTTACATACTATTAGGTGGACCTCAGGTGGAACCCGTAGCTGATCTCAGGGAAGCAGAGGGGGAGATAAATAAGGAAGCTGACGGCAGGACGAAAAGAGTGGAAAACGGAAATATGTATATAAATAATTTATAAAATTAAATATGTCTAATGACAATTGACTGCGTTTCAAATCTTATATTACATTGAGTTTATGATATTATAAATACAATTCGTGTGTTTATTCATACGACATGAGTAGTTTTCTCATATCTTTTGTGAATACTTCTCTGAATGTTTTTCTTGCCTCCTTTACACCACTGCCGAACCAAAATTTGAATCCCCTATATCTAGTATAACCTTTAGTTGGCCAATGGTCCCTATCAGCTTTTCTATAAGTCTTTAGGTATCCATCTGAGATGAACATTCCAATCACTAGTGTTATGAATGCTAATAACAAACTTAATGCTGTAAGTGTACCATTTTTACTATTACCCTGGCTGCCTACACCCATTCCTATTCCTAACATGACTTCATTACTGAGTTGAAGTGCTATACACAAGAGGTATATCCTAAATTTAGTCCTGTAGAAATAACGAGATATTCTACAGTATGGGTAATGGAGCATGATTAGACATATGGCAGCAGCTGAAAGCAATGGTAACATTGCGCACCATGCCATATGGTAGAATGCCAAATTACCCTCCCATTTACTTTCTGGTGAATTTTTACCATCATCTTGTAATCCATACTTTAATATTGTGAATACACATGATGGTATACAGGTAGTGAATGTAACTAATAGTGATACTTTATAACCATCAATAAGACCAAGGAATTGATATGGAGCAATTGATGGATTGAATGAATAGGCTATAGGATTACTAATTGGGAACATAAATAAAGGCGATATAGCTCGAGGATTAGTGATAAGATCTGAAAAACTCCCTTCACCTTTGCTTCCGCTATTACAACAACAACATTTACAACAATTTTTTCCAGTACATTGGCAAGTAGCGGATTTACAACAGCAACAGCATTGACCTTCGCTCCCACATTGGCACGATGTATCACATGGAGGTTGTTGTTTACAACACTTACAGTTACAAGAAGTACCTTCAGCCTGTGCACACGATGTACAGCACTTACAACAACATTTCTTTTCATCTTCCTTTTTCCTGTATCCAATTGTCCAGCTTATAGCTGCGGAGAGTGAAACGACTATTAGAATAATAAAAAACCAAATGAACATCCAACGCCCTAAATCCTCTAATCCATAATAGGATCCGATATAATAGAATCCCATTTGATAAATTACAACTACAATCCCGGAAAGTGTGCGACCAAGGATAGCGAGAAGGTTGTCGTTGGCTGCTACTTTTGCCATACTGATATAATTATAACCTAATACAAATCCTAGAATATTCACCATCCAATAATATAAGCTAACGTCCCCGAAATCCCCTCCATAATTATAATTCTCGAATAATATAACAACGGTAATAAAGAAAAACCATATATTGACGATTGATAGAAGGTTAGAATTATCTCCAAGTACTACAACAATTGCACATGTTATCATCATACCAACTAAACATGATATTTCCATAGAACTGAAGAATTTATTGATGAATAATGGTATCTTATCCGGTGGCAGATGGAATCTTTCAACAGCAAATGAAGAGAAATTAACCACTATGTATAGAGGAAATGGAAGAATAAATCCTCCTAAGAAGGCGGCTGCCTTCTGTACGCCTGTAGTTTCTATTTTACAATTGCAGGATGTACTAGATGATGCCATTTTATTACTATACCTCTAATATACAATACAACATTTAAAAATTATGGCCGTATCGACCTCATGTAACTTCAAAGCTTCATTACTGACATTGCTAATATACATTAAATCTATAGGCTTCATTTTCGTGTATTATGAGCCTCCAGGTTCAACATCCATTCCCAGATATCATAGGCTTTCGGCTCTACCTAGTAATATTGGGTCAATAAATTATAAAATTTATACATTATTCATTAGATGTGTTAGAATCGAGTGATGTTAATGACATGTAATGTTTATTTTTAACGTGATGAAATTGAGAGAATTCTAATGTGAATTGTGGTAGTATACTTTTCAGAGACATATTCATCATGATGTAGGAATTTTAATTTCTGACCAGTTATCATTACAAATTGATACATAATGAACTTTATCTATTGATGTAGTATATAAACTTGTATTCTAATAAATTATGTAGTTAATCTATACCATATGTTGAAGTTTTATAGGTGTTGATGGATAGTAATTACATAGTACTAACTGCCTCTCATCACCTACTTAGAGTAGTTTATCACTTAATATAGTGACTAGTTAACATAATAATTGTTATACTATTATATGTTAAATTTATAATAGATATCTTCATATCATAAAGTATTGTTGTTACCATAAGTTGTATGGCATATGTAATCATGTCGTATAAAGTAACAATATCACAGTTGTATAGGATCATAATATATTCACTACACTATAAATCACTCTAATAATCTATACTCATCTTAAAATTGTAAATATTATGTGAATTGATACACATTTATAGACACGTAACAAACAACATCAACGGTCAATACACTATTGATATTCCCCTCAATACTATATATTAGCATTAATTCCAATAATATCAAACATAATCTTCATTATCAGATACTATAATCCATTGAATTACATCATTTAACCGTCTATTTTTAATTGATGATATTTCCCCCCATAATATGTGGTAACGAATTAGGTTTGCAGTTGATGATTAACCTTTTAGTTAAATATACATTTAATATGATATCGATAAATTAAAATATAAATTATTTACATGTGAAATCTATTGAATTTGTATAATAGGAGGAAATTTTTAAATTTATAATGGAATTATAACCATTAATATGAATATCAATACACATTAATATTAATGAATACCTTATCAATTACTATTTTAAAATTATAATAATATATAAATATGAAATTAATCACTGGTAGACGATCCATCTCTGTACTTCTATCACTACCTTCTCCTCTTACAAACACCTTCCCTTGTCTTCCACTCGCCGTGGTGGCCTTCTCTATTTACTTCCCCCTCCGCTTCCCTGAGATCAGCTACGGGTAGTCCAGTTGAGGTCTCCACCTGATGTCCAGTATTATCTCTACCTTCATCACCGCCACGATCTCTGGGAGTGGCTTTACTCTTTAGAGATAGGTAAATAAGAAAGCTGTCTGCAAGACGAAGAGAGTTGGATTGGACCTCAGGTGGAGTATAATATGTGAAAATTATGTAGGTATAGGATATATATTAGTATTTATTGATCGATTAGTGTGAGTAGTAGTGGTAGTGTATTGGTATCGCATATGAGTTCGACTAAATGAAAATTGATGTTTTCATTATTGATTAATTTTGAGAGTTGTAGTGTGAAATTAAGATTATTATAGAATAGATTGAATTTATTAGAGTATTGATAATAATAAGATTGTATAAATTTTTTTTTAGAAAATTTATTAATTAATAGAAATGATGGATTATTATTACCACAATAAATAGATGTATAAATAGGTAAATGATTAGAATAATTATCTTTATATATAGCGAATTGATAATTAATAATATAATCTATAATATTATTATTTAAATGATTAATTAATAAAAAAATTTTCATATAAATTATTATCATTAATAATATAATTTGTTAATTTATAAATTAATTTATTAAATATTTTTAATATTCTCATATCATTATTAGTTAAATGATTAATAATTTTATCTAATAATATATCCATATTATCCATAGAATATAAATTTGATATTAAATTTTTATTATAATAATTAATATTTATAAAATTATTTTTAAATTTATCTATTATTGTTTCATTATTTATTAAATTTATATTATTATTATTATTATAATATTCATTTAATTCTATATCATCTTGTTTACTTCTAGTCCTTTTTAATCTACCTTTAATATATTTATCATAATTTGTTAAATATTCATATAATTTATTATAATATTCATATGATATTTTATATTGTATTATTATTTTACTATTATCATTTGGTAATTTTAATCTACTATTTATATATAATATACCCAATATATATTCGTCTTCTATTGATTTTGAGGGTGGTGCGGGTGGGGGAGGTGGAGGTTGAACAAGTGGAGTTGAAGTTTGATGAGGTGTAGTGGAAGTTTGAGGAACTGAGGTTGTAGATTGAAGATGTGAAGTTGTAGTTTGAAGAGGTGGATGTGTAATATTTGGAGTAGTTTGAGGGACTGTGGTTTGATATTGCGTTTGTTGGATATTTGGAGTAGAAGTTTGAAGATGTTGAGTGGAAGTTTGAGGGATTGAGGTTGTAGATTGAAGTGGAGGTTGAAGGGATGAGGTTGTAGATTGAAGATGTGTAGGTTGGATATTTGGAGTAGTTTGAATATGTGTCGTCTGTGTCGTCGATGTAACGTCATGATAATTCAAGTTATCACTGGTGTTTATTGAATGTTTATATTCGGGTATTATGGTATCATTTTGATTTTTCATCTTTAAAACATCATTTGTATCTTTATACATCATCTGTTGTCTATTACCACCACTAGGCATCATCATCATATTCAAATTAGCCCTCATCTGCTGCTGCATCATAACAGAATGTGGATGCTGAAGATGCTGATAATGAGGACTATGTTGAATATTGTGGGGATTAGGGGGCGCATTCATGGGGTGGACATTTATGGGGTGATGAATGTTTGGTGGATGTAATTGTGATGGATGAACATTGATATGACGTATATTCATTGGATGTATATGCATAGTGTTTGGATTAGTAGAGATAATATTATATCCCATGTATTGATTCATAATATTTCCATTATTTACTAATAAATTTGGTGGCATATTACCCTTTGGATACATTTTATACCTCATGTTATACATGGGTGGATTATTGCTGTTGCTATTATTATTATTATTACTCATTTTTGAAGATGTAAATCATCACATATAAATTCACCCAATACAAGGAAAATTCCTTGATAAAAAACACCACAAATAAATTCACCCAACAATTGAAGAAATTTCCTCGATAAAAAAAACACTATAAAATGAAATTCACCCAATACGAGGAAAATTCACTGATAAAAAAAACTTCCTTCAAATAAAAAAAGCTTCCCCTAATCTTCCATCAACAATGCAGATAAATGAGGATGAGTGTTAAGAATAGTAAATTTGAATATACTACTAGTATTTTGCACTATTAAATTCAAATCAATGGGGGATTTAATGGGGTAATGATTAGCAATTAATAAATAGAATTTATCCAAACATCTATAGAAATATAAATAAAATATTAAAATCAACATACGATATACAAGTCTCTATAATAATAATCAAATCATTTTTATTAAAATATAAAATCTTCAACGGGAACTCTATATAACCAAAAATCCCATATAATAATAATATATTCGATTGAAAATAAGCATTAATATCCTTCAATGTCAATCTTTCTCTATCTTTTATACAACCCTCAATGTCAGGTCCACAAACGTCACTAGATAAAAAAAATTAAAGTGTAATAGAATAAGGAAGATGAACAATAAATAGAAATATCTTTACTCTAGTGAATATAGTCACTTAATTACATTAAAGATCATCTCATTTAAACTTACAGGAGTAGTTTAATGTAGATTTTGGTGCTCTTGATTGTACCCTTGGTATAAGAAACCATTATATGGCCCTACTCATTATTGAATTGATATAGTTCATAACTATATAGAATATTGTTATAATGTATATAATATAGACATTTAATTATAGCTGTTAATTTAATTTACATCATAATTAATATCCGCATCCCCATTTGTATGAGCATTATAATTTATAGTCTACAGAATATATACTATTGATATATAAATTCATCTATTAGATTTATATTTTTATAATAATAAAAATGGTATACTGAATTCATATATCATTTCATCTTCATTTCAATAGGGATCTGTTAAGACGTTGACGCTCAAGAAACATCTGGCAAAGAAAATGAAACAGAATCGTCCATTACCACACTGGTTTAGATTAAAAACTGGTAGTCGTATAAGGTATATTTATATTTAATTGATCTTCAATCATTTACATGCATTATTTAGGTACAATGCTAAGAGGAGATATTGGAGGCGTACAAAACTGAAGATTTAATTGGAGATTCTTATAAAGATGTAAATTTAATAATAAAATAATTAATTTAATCATCATTTATTCATATATATTTACATGTATACATCACCTTCATTTATATGACATCCTCCCCCTATACTTTGATGTATCGTATCTACACTTTCATTATATATATATAATAAATGAATACTAATAAGATAGTATTAAATCCTAAAATCTTAAGGTGTTTTAATGTATTGAAACACCCAAATTGTTCAATTGATAAATCTTCCTATAGATACTTCACCAGCAATACAACAGGATATAAAGTAAGTGTATAGAATATTTAAATCTTAAAATAAATTAGACATTACATAATGCTGGACCAAGATTGCCACTTTTATATTATAAAGCATCTACAGACGCAATGAAATCAATGAATCATCGATTATTCTATGCAAATTTAATCTTCATGATGGCAGCATATGATTTGGTAACAACTTTTATTGATTTTTAAATATACTACTTTTGCCATAATTTGTAAAATGAATAAGCACATAAAGCTATGATTAATATTATTAACACTATATAATATTCATTACTTACCAGTCATTAAAGCAAATACTGTACCAATCATTGCATCTATTAAAATATTAAAGTTACTCAATGTTATATTTCAAATTACCTTCCGATAATAAAACATATAGTAAACTCCTTAATGATAACGCATTCTGATTCCTTGGATCCTATAATTATATAATGAATATACCAAATAGATACTTCATCTGCTTCAACTAAGCTCAATTCACTCCAACAGATGTGATACATACTACGTCAGTTCCCGTTAACTAGCCCCTCCACTTGAGGTCCTTTCCTTGTCTTGCAGACAGCTCCTTTATTTACTTCCCCCTCCGCTTCCCTGAGATCAGCTACGGGTTCCACCTGAGGTTATATATCTAATCTCGTCGAGATAAGGATAAAGTGACGAAATTCATGTTTGTCCAGATATCTCAATGGAAATAACTGAGAATCTATTGGAATTCAGGAAACCCAATACAATCATCAAAAACCTTTTCAATGAAGTATTAATATCTGAAATTCATTCAATCGTCACTCTACAATCATCAGTAGTTTTCCCAGAAATTCAGATTTTTCGTCAAAATTTGGGGGTAAAATGAAGTTAGTGATGTAACCTCAAGTGGAATACCTGGAAGCGATCTACGGGAGCTGGAAGGGGAGGTAAATAAAGGAGCTGTCTGCAAGACAATGAAAGGACCTCAGATGTAATTTTTAGATCGATGAATATAGCGGACGAAAATGGATTAAGACATGAATTTAAACTTCATGTCATTGTTTTAATAGTATTAATTGATGTCGATTGTATAATAGTGGATATTTCGTTGTGAGTATGGATAATTAGACACGTACCAGCCTAAGTAGTGTATCGAGATATTTGCGTGCTTTAAAGTATTGTTTCTTTTTGATATAGCACAATGATAGTTGATATAAACAATTTACACTGTAAATATAAGCATATATAACATTTTTTAAATTTATACTTACCTTTGATAGCGAACACGAACAAGTTCTTCAAATAATTCAATAGCACATGTGTTGTCATGAAATTTGGGTGAACACATTAGCATACATGCGTATTCATATTGTATTCTAGCGGATGGTGTATTATTATTCAAATGCTACAGAGATTATGTGATATGGGATCGAGCATATGAACGTACATATTCATATTCATTACGTAATCGTTCAATTTCATAGTTAATATCATCTAATTCTGACATTATAATAACTTTAACATTATAAAAATGTGGTAAATCAATGTTAATATTTAATGTGTGAATTATCAATTGATAAATGTATATCCTTTGGTACATACAGACCAAAGGGGGTTGAGATGGTGATGGTATATATAGACATTGAATATGAACGATTGAATACAGTTTATTTAGTTATAATGTAAATTAATTTGTTAAATTTTTCAAATAAAAGGAGAAGTATAATGTTTATTTTGTCATTTATACTGATATTGTCATCCTTGATATATATCGATGTTACAAAATGTATAAAATATGGAGTATTGATCAACAAATTCAGTTTCATTAATAATTTACCATTAAATGATAGGAGATTCTGTGGTTTATATAGTAAAAGATCCAATGATGATGATTTGGATTATTATAAAATTTTATCCTTGGATAGGAATTGTACTATAGAGGAGGTGGAAGAAAAATATAAGTCTATCAATAAATTATTGAGTACAATGCCATCTGTTGATCCTAAGCTTAAATCTTCTATTGATAGAGCATATAATGTACTATCCAATGAAGATTTGAGGAGTAAATATGATCGTCGTTTTGAAAATGAAGATGCAGATGAAGATGAAATTGAGTTATCCATATACGATGATGAAGATGATTTAGAGGAAGCAAAGGATGAAGATGAATTGGATGAAGATCAACAAGGTAATATTTGGAGTAGATTATTTGGTTTTACTACACCTAAAAAGCCTAAAAATGTATATAAAAAGCTCCAGAAGTCTGATTTATCAACTACTTTAAATCTTAATTTAAAATCTTTTGTATTTGGTGATGTTGTTACTATACCCATTGATAGATGGAAGTTATGCAATAACTGCAATCCAGACAAGAAGATGTTCATTCAAACTTGCACCAAATGTAAAGGTACTGGTAATGAAACAAAGGTATATTGAAATTTGTTATTTAATTTTAACCCATTATTCATTTTAATTATCCCCACATAATAATTCCCTTTAGAATCAGCGAACCCCATTTGGTCATATTTATACATCACGTACATGCCCAACATGTAGGGGGAGTGGTTTATCTAGGAAGAGAGATTGTATAGAGTGTAAAAATACGGGCCAATTATATGTTAATGAAGAATGTCAAGTTAGTTTATTATATTATCTATACTAAACTTCAGGTTAATATACCACCTGGTACAAAACCTGGTACTACATTAAAAATTCATGGAAAAGGTAACCTTATCAATAATAAACGTTATGGGGATTTGTAAGTTGATGGGGTAAATTAACTAAATATGGGGCTATATTAATAATTTTAGGTTTGTGAAATTGAGGTCGAATTATAATAGTGATGAATATATTAGAGATGATTGTGTAATAACTGTATGTAGGGTACCATATACAAGAATGATATTGGGTGGTGAGGTGAGTATATAATAATTTTTAATATAATAAAAATAGATTTCTGTATTAACATTTAATGGTGATTTGACTATAAATATACCAAAGGGTTCACAAAATGATGAAGAAATTTTTTTTAAAAAATTACAACAACATTAAACATTATATTAAGTTACGTGTAGTATTACCTACAAATCCATCGCAAAATGAAATTAAATCATTAAATGAAATAAATAATCAAGCCACATAACCCCATTCACCCCAGATTATAATTTTTAAATTAAACTATAGATTTATATGAATTATAATATAGATGTAATTATGGTATATGTATATATAATGTATTTTATGTATGGTGTTGATGTTTTATTTTTTTCCTCCCTATAAATATAAAAGTCATCTAAAATCACTATAACTTTATTAAATAAACTATATATATAAAAATAATTTAATATAATTACAATGTTATAATAATGATTATTATTACTATTGGAATATATAAATAATTTGATTTATAACTCTCCTATAATTTACAAATTATATTGTTATATACTGTAGAGTATAATAGTATACATTAATAAATATAATAATATTTAAATACAATATATATTTATATTTAAAATATAGAAATATATATGAATTAACTTTTAAGGGTCATTTAATGTAATATAAAAAGATGAAACATATTACAGGTGAAGTAGAGACAATGGAAATGTGGTATTCTACATCCATTTAATTGAATAAGGGTTGAAGGTCATACCAGAGGGTAATTATACACATACAGATATGGAATATCAAATTGAGGATCAACATCCTTCAACATAGAGAAATTACGAGAGTAATATTTAGTTGATGTCATAGTTTAAATATAATTGTTCAACTTCATATATCTTCAACCTCTTCTCATTCATCATGTTATTTCCCCCCATTCTACAGTGAATGTAATTTGGAATGGAATAGACACATAAATATTATAGATATGTAAATTATTGTATGTTAAATAATCACCTTTAATATTTTAATGTATATGTTTTGTATTTAATTGTATTATGGTTACATGAGATATGCTCTTTTGATGTTGAGGGACATATCCTCCATCATTTAATAACACCTCGAGGTTACTATTAACTTCAAAAGATGTACAGTTCATTTATCATCGCTTGTATATTATTATTGTTGTTTAATTTAAAATTCAGTACTACAAGTTCAACATTTACTGATTTGGACATTGCCAAAGACGGCAATCACCGTAATTTTTTGGTCATTGAAGACGTATATAATAATATGCCATACAAGGCATATTTTTTAAGGCCAGAGTACCAAATTAGTTATATAAAATATAATGATGAAATTATTAGATTATTAAAGCCAAATGAAAAATTCGTCGGTGCTTATGTTTATTATGAAGAGGATGTTGTGCTATACCACTTACATCAAAATTTAGAGCTCATAGATTATGAGGTTCATAATAAGAATATTGATGGAATAATAAAGAAAAATCTACAAATATTATTTAAATGTGTTGATCGTATGAAAAATTTATCGGGCAAAAAGTCTTACTCGGTCTATAATTCATTACGTGGTATTGATATACATCCAATGGATTATATACCGTTCGATATTATACCAGATGATGATCCAGTTGTTATATCATCTGCTAGTATAACAACGATAAGTGTTATTGTGTCTATTAGTAATGAAATAATAGCAGATATTATTAATAGAATGGCGTCCACACCCAATGGAGCAAGATTATTAAATCCACCCAGTTCTTATCTTCCTACATCACCTTTTGAACCCATGCATCCATTATTGTTCGATATTGTGTTATCTGATCGAAGATCCCCATCAATTACACTATCATTTGGATACAGAGACTTATTCGTCACTATAAATGTAGATTCTACGTTAAGGGATGGTTATCATGATATTACAATTGTAAATACTTTAATTAAAAGGCCTACTGAGCGTGATATTGATATAACGGAGCTTATAGAAGCTCATGAAAGTTGAAGTAGTTCAAGATCTACAGAAGAGATCATTCCTTCCGTTGGGTAAACTATTGACAACAGAAACCTCACTTGTAAGATCAACACCACTTAATGTATTGGTATTAGTTATTTGAATTAGTTTCATGAAGTTAGTGAAAAGTGTGAGATCCGAAGTATAAAAAAGAAGGTAACAATACAATTGACATTTAATGAATGGTAGTTGACACATGGAAGACAATGGAAATGTGGTATTCTACATCCATTTAATTGAATAAGGGTTGAAGGTCATACCAGAGGGTAATTATACACATACAGATATGGAATATCAAATTGAGGATCAACATCCTTCAACATAGAGAAATTACGAGAGTAATATTTAGTTGATGTCATAGTTTAAATATAATTGTTCAACTTCATATATCTTCAACCTCTTCTCATTCATCATGTTATTTCCCCCCATTCTACAGTGAATGTAATTTGGAATGGAATAGACACATAAATATTATAGATATGTAAATTATTGTATGTTAAATAATCACCTTTAATGTTTTAATGTATATTATCTGTTGAGTTAGTTTAAAATTCTATTAGTTGATCCTATTACGGATATATAATGCACTGTGGCATTAAGGATATAGAACTCATCAGGTAATGCTTTTATAGTTTATTGGGTTAATAAATTCTAAAGATGTACAACTCATCCATCATCTCTTGTATATTATTATTGTTGTTTTACCTCAAATTCACTATCGCGAGTCCCAATAATGTCAGTTTAAACATTGCCGGAAATGGCAATCACAGTAATTTTTTGGTCATTGAAGGTAAATACCTGAAAATGCCATACAAGGCATATTTTTTAAGGCCAGAGTACCAAATTAGTTATATAAAATATAATGATGAAGTTATTAGATTATTAAGGCCAAATGAAAAATTCGTAGGTGCTTATGTTTATTATGAAGAGGATGTTGTAGTTTATCACATCCATAAATATTTAGACATGCATGATGAGGTTCTTAATAAGAATTTTAACGAATTAATAAAGGAAAATGTACAAATATTATTTAATTGTGTTGATCGTTTAAAAAATTTATCAGGCAAAAAATCATACCCGGAGTATAATTCATTACGTGGTATTGATATACATCCAATGGATTATATACCGTTCGATATTATACCAGATGATGATCCAGTTGTTATATCATCTGCTAGTATAACAACGATAAGTGTTATTGTGTCTATTAGTAATGAAATAATAGCAGATATTATTAATAGAATGGCGTCCACACCCAATGGAGCAAGATTATTAAATCCACCCAGTTCTTATCTTCCTACATCACCTTTTGAACCCATGCATCCATTATTGTTCGATATTGTGTTATCTGATCGAAGATCCCCATCAATTACACTATCATTTGGATACAGAGACTTATTCGTCACTATAAATGTAGATTCTATGTTAAGGGATGGTTATCAAGATGTTACGGTATTATGCGCTAAGATTATGAACTTTCGAAATGAAGGTAGAAGAATGTCTGAGGAAACTGAAGATGATGGTCAGGCCCGATTTTTAATGAATGTAATCCTATCAGGTCAACAAGAAACAGCCTACAATTATGAATATTAGCTGATACAACACCTTTCAAATTAATAATAATTTTACTTATAATACGTTAATATATTTTAATAAAAAATTAGCACCCGATAAATCTGGGGTTTATTACCATTCGAATATGGGGTATAAGTAGGTGATATTATGTGGTATCCATTTTATGGGGTTTGTTAGTAATAACTATTGGGATGTAGTATATATCAATGAGATATGGAGTATAATACTACAATATAAATCAGTACCATTACATCAACTATGAAGTGTAGAAAGGTAATATTGTATAGTATCAGATCTAAGATACTTATCGAGTTTAGATGGTGTACTGCCCTTTACAGGTTTGGAAACATCTTCACGTGGTGTTTGAATAAAACTAGATGTGTCTTTTATAGCCTCTTTATCATATACCCAACCACAGGATAACAACATGTTCTCGAAATCTTCATCACATTTCTCATAATCTAATGTATCCATCAATTCTAATACAGTCATTTGTAAATATACCAAAGGTAGTATATCTAATATGAATCTACGTATAGAATCCTTTAATCCAGGCACATCTACCACCAATAAATTGTCATCAAAATCCGTAGGCACTTTAGACGACTCCCAGAAACGTTTAAATAAACAACTCTGCAACAATGAGTGCAGATTAAGAATCTTCATTATAGGCTCCTTAGATTGTATATGAAGTGGTATCTGCGCGACACATACAGTAAAATCCGATGTCGGCAACTGCATCAAGCCCTGTATCAATATTTTTTGTACAACCAAAACATCAAAATAACTAGGATATAATAAATAAATCTTTAATATACCAACATTATTACACAAACTATAAGAATTCACATCGTTCATCTGTATATTTAAATAGTCTATCAACGTAGGCAGACTTGACGTCTGAAATTGAGCCGATGGATGTTCCAGCAGTAACTCCGACTTCTTTCTAGCCTCAACTGATATATCCGATTCTATATCATTACCCATCTTTATATCTACCAATATTATATATCTTAACAACTCTTCTCTCTTTATCCTACCATGGGGTCCATGTCTTGGTGATTCCTAAGGCGCATTTCATAAATTCACGGACACATTTCATCTACTCTCATTCAAATATAAATTAATAAATGTAGTTTTAATATTCACTAGTTTAAATTTCTAATTTTTCCAGTTTTAACGTCCTTCGCGTAGTTGATGATTTAAAGGACTTCATCTCAGCTAAATTATATATTTCCGGCCATTTCAAATGGTTTATTTTGTATAGTTTTTTAGAAGAATTGAATATTTCAATTAATTGTATAAAAATTTAACCGTTATTTGGATACAATAGAATTCATATCTATATGTCTACTGTTGATTATGTAATGAGAATAAATTGCTTTGATTCTAGTTGATGACTTGGAATATATTTTGATAGATGTAGTAATTTGGAATCTCGATCAATGAAGTATATTTTAAGGAATATATATCTAAGACATCGTAATGGACGTTGGTTTTATGATAAATATAAATGTTATAGTACAATTAATGATGATAATGTAGAATTAGTAAAGAATATATCACAGAAACGTGCTGAATGGGAACGTTTAAAGAAGGATAAAGATGATAGTATATCTATATCAGATAGATATGAATATCATTCTGGTTTTGGTAAACCTTTATCTTCAAAGAGTAAAATAGGATTGAAATTTATAGGTAAATTACAAGTTAGTTTGATTTAATTTAGATTTTTTTTAAATGTAATATAATTTTAGAGTATAAATACAAATGAATTGACTGAATTATTTACTGATATAACAAAGAATATTGATGAATTTACACCATATGAATTAATAGATATAGGTTATTATTTAACAAGGATTAATAAAGAAGGATGTTCATTAATAGTTGAACCTATATTACATAGATTTTTTTCATTACCTGAAAGATATACATGTCTAAATGGTATTTATATACATAGGTTAATTTTATATTAATATTAATTTTATACTTATAATATAGATTATTACGTACTATGTTTATATTTCAAGATGTAATATATCGTGTATGGGTATATGATATTGCACAAATTATAGGTATAAAACATAATCATTTATTAATGCGTGATATACAATTAATTATTGATGATCTATCATTATTTTATGATGCTGCTGCACAAAGTTGTCTATTTTCATTTGAAAAATCTATTATTAATCGTTGTAATGAATTAGAATTATATCGTCTACCATTAGTTATACATTCATTAGGACGCTGTGGATATAATACAATAAATGTAGCCAAAGCTATACATAATGTCTATATTAATAAAAAAGGACATCCAGATTATTATCTATCACATCTAATCGGACTCTTATTAAAAGGATATTGCTCATTCCATTTCCATCCAGGATTTCAATTCCTCAATGATGTTTGGAATAATATCAAACACCAAATCAAAGTATGTTAAAATACTTATAAAACAACATTCCACTTGAGGTCCAATCTACACCTCGTATTCCAATATTTTCGTCCTGCCGTCAGCTCTTCTATTTACTTCCCCTTCCAGCTCCCATAGATCGCTTCCAGGTATTCATTTGAGGTTTCCACTTGAGGTCAATTATTGCTAATTTCACTACTTCATTTTTACCTTCAAAATTTGAAGGAAAATCCTGAATTTCTGGGGAAACTACTGAAGATTGTGGAATGAATATTGGATGAATTTCTGATTTCAATACTTCATTGAAAAGGATTTTGATCATTGTATTAAATATACTCATCCTCACTTCATTCCAATTTATATTCATTGAGGTATCCTCTTTTATGTGGATTTAGTCACTTTATTAATATCTCGTCGAAATAAGATTTATAACCTCAAGTGGAACCCGGAAGCGATCTACGGGAGTTTGAGGGGGAAATAAATAAAAGAGGCCTCCACGGCAAGTGGAAGACCTCAAGTGGAATACCGAGTGGAATATTAGTATATATATGTAAATAATGAATATATTTCTGATATAATATTTAAATATAGACGATAGAGTTTAAGTATGTATCATGGTTTGGTGAATCATTTTTGAAATTGAGATATATGGAACATGTACCATTGGTATTGGATGAGTTGATATCTAAATATGAGTTATTGAGTCATTTAGAATTTACAGATTTTATAACTAATTGTTGGTCAATACAATCGCATATATTAAGGGTTGAATATAATAATTTAATAAAATTAGATGATATATTCTTACCGAAATTAGATGAAATATATAATAATATAAATATTATATATAAATATTATAAAAATTAATTAAATTAATATTAAATGAAATGCCGAATAAAGTTTATAAATCTACACCACCTTATCGTTCAACACAATTTGAATTATTAACAAGATTATTAATTATATATCCTAATCCAAGAGATTTCAGATTTATATTACCACTAAGAAAATATGATCCAACCTATCCTATAATCGAAGATACAAATAATATTAATGAAGGAACTCTTAAATACCTATATATCGATCTAAATCACTTTCAATCATCAAAATATTTCAAAGTTGGACATTTATACGAAGATGATATTACACAATCAATCATAAATGATACCAATTCCGAAATAAATACAACATCACTCCATCCTACACCTGAAGTCCAATCCAACTCTCTTAATCCTGACGTCGGCTCTCCACCTGAGGTCCAATCACTATCATCTACTGATCCACTCGGCGTGGAGCCTTCCTACAATTACCTCCCCGTAAACGGTATAGCCACTCCCAGAGATCGTGGCGGATGTGTAGGGGATGTAACCTCGGGTGGAGAACCTGGAAGCGATCTACGGGAGCTGGAAGGGGAAGTAAATAGAGAAGGCACCACGCCTAGTGCCAACGGCAGGACGACATCAGTTATAGAAAATCACCACATCGAGTGGGAAAGTGATGGTGATGATACTTATTTTACCTCAAGTGATGTATCCCTATCCAATGTAATGAATGAATATCAAGAGGATATTCACTTCAATGACAACACAAAAAAGTATAATGAAGGATCTTCAGTTGTTAAAAATGGAGTATTTAAGATCGTGGATGGTATAAAATTAGAGCCATTACATGATATATTAAAATGTTATATACATTCGTTATTTTTTAGAACTCCAGCATTGGCTCCTAGGGGTTTAAGATTATTGATACAAGGTTTGGTAAGAATTCATTTTGAATTACGTGAAGATGGTAGTTTAGATGATAATTTATTACCAGAAATGAAGTATAAATATTATGATAGACCATTATCTAGGGCTATTATACGTGAAGTTTATCGTAAATTGGCATGCTATAATACAGACGATCTTATAGTATCATTATTTGGCATGCTTAGACTTAATATATTCCAACTTGACTTATCAAAACCATTATTAATTCAAACAACTGATATGTGGTTACATCATAAAAATGAGGGTATATTATATAAAGGTCAATTAGATATGATTAAATTGTTCTTCAAGACTCTAGAAAATGTACATCCAACATTATATCAACAACTTAATCTAATAAACATACAAGAACTAATGAAGGAATGAAAAAATGGACATATAATTATATTGTAATATATTTCATTTAATATCATTGAGACTACATTATATGTCAATCATACTCTTACATTAGGTACTATACTTTGGGTATACAATTTCTATCACATAGAGTTACTCCATCCTAGATCATCAGTCAACATCCATCGATGTCCCAACTTGTTACCTAACACAGATCTTGTAGATTGCCTCCTCTAATTGTTTGCCTCTCAAGTTCCATGATATTAGATAGGGTATCAACTGCTATAAAATATTATAAACCACATGTACCCCATTAATATAGGGATAAAAAACACCATTTTCCCATAATACCCGATAATTTGCCCTATAATAAGGGTGTTTGGCACCCGTATCTAACAAACGGTAAACAGAGGAACAAACAATTGAAGAGACAACCTACAAGATCTGTGTTAGATAACAAGGCTAAGGCTTGTATATATGGTATCTTTATGGCAATTTAACGGGATTTATAAATAACTAACCCCTTATGGTTAACGCAAATTAATATCCCCCAATAATCTAAATTAGACAATATATGATCTAGTAACTACAAGCTCCTAACAGTGATATTTATGGATAAACCAATGTAATTAGAGGAAATTACTCGTATTTAAAGGGAAATCATACCATAAACTTCCAAGAGTTGTAGTAAATGTGTTGGTCATTTACCCAACAAAAGAAATTACCGATAACAACACTGGTATAATATGTTAGATAGACATCATATAAAGTAAGAGAGTGATTTTATATCCTTCAAATAGTACAGTGAAATGTGTAAAAGTCTTTAATTTGGTGTTTATTAGTGATGGGTTACGTGGAATTTGCAATGTCGGGTAAAAATAAAAAACCCGCTACACGTCTATACGGCCAGGAAATACTCGGATTATTTCCGTATTATCGGTATTGCAACCTTCATAATTTCAAAGTCATTACATCACTCCATTATTTGGAGAAATTTCATACTCTAGTGCCTGATACTATTGATGATTTTGAAGTGGTGGGATTCAACAATGGTAGTAGAAGTAGTCTTGAGAGAGAATTTGGTATATGGTATGGAGGCTCCATTATTGGATATGATAGCTGATGTAGATGATGGTATAATAGATAAGTACAAATTGAAGCGTAACAGCCGTACTTTCTTTGGTAATTGTGAGGCGCCAATATTTAATGAATTATTGGAGAAATATGATGTTAGATGTCATGGTGGAGGTGGTACATATAATTCATTGAAGATATTTCAATGGATGGTACAAGAGCCAAAGAAGGTTGCTACGTTTGTTGCTTGTGTTGGTAGGGATAATCTAGGTGAGATATTAAAGAATGATGCACCAAATGAATATTTGGATATACATTATTATGAAATGGATAAAGAACTTACTGGTACATGTGCTGTATTAGTTAATAATGCTCAATGTACATTTCTATCTAGACATGGTGGTATAGATAGATTCAATGAGGACTTTTTTGAAACAGCAGAAAATTGGTTATTAATTGAAAAAGCTGAATATTATTATATGGCGGGTTTTTTCTTAGTTGTTGGTACAGAAGAATTTGTTAAATTAGGAAAATATGCATGTGATAATAATAAGGTGTTTATAATTGCTATAGGGGGTGAATATATTACTATATCATATAAAGATGGTTTGGTCCAAGTTTTACCATATTCTGATTATATCTTCTGTAATGAAAGTGAAGCTAAATCACTTGCTAATTCTTTTGGTTTTGAATCTGATGATATAAATACTGTGGCTTCATGGATGAGGGAATTACCGAAGGAGAATAAGAAGAGGGAGAGAATTGTCATCATTACACGTGGTGCTAATGATACTATAGTAGCAACTGTAGAAGGTATAATAAAATATCCAGTAGTACCTATGGATCCAAAAGATGTTGTCGATACATGTGGTGCAGGAGATGCATTTGCTGGTGGATTCCTATCACAATTAGTTAGAGGTAAACCATTAGGAGATTGTATTAAAGCTGCAAATTATGCAGCAAATTTTATTATTAAAAGATATGGTTGTAATTACCCTATGATAAAACCGAGATTCCCATAAATTTATATGTGTATTTTATATTTTGTGTATTTTTATTTCTTAAATCTTAAATTCCTGTAGTATATTTTAAATTTTAATATTTTAACATTTTAAATTTTAACATTTTAAATCTGTATTTGTGTGTTTAATATTTTAATAATTTTAATTCGTATATATTCTTTCTTGTTGTACATAATAAAATTATCTAATGTCATTCATTTGATATATATACACTATTATAATAGTTATATTCAGTTCTACACAGAAGGTTATACAATCTCTGTTCCACTTGCCGTGGAGGCTTCTTCCATTTACCTCCACCTCCGCTTCCCTGAGATCAGCTACGGGTAGTACACCTGAGGTCTCCACTTGAGGTCCAACAATATAATATACAAATTAATTAATTGAATGATAACTACTATAATTAATATATAATACTATTTATAACTGATGTTTAGTATTGTTTTAATATTATGATGTATAACTATCTATATATATTTATTACTATATTATATATGTACTATACTTTACATCATGTTAGTGGTTATATAGTATATATATTACAATAATCATTTATATTAATACATATATACCTTCATACAACTATACTTCTACCTTCAATTGTATTAATATAGTAGGATAATTTATATTAAGAGATAAATCATCAATAGACATTAATAATGTAGTGTAAATGGTGTTTTTTATCCCGACATTTCTGGGGTATATTGAAGGTAGTGATGGATCATCCATCATGGGAATGATCGAAGATGGTGCTAAGGATATCTTGGATGTAAGCTCAAGTAGACTACCCGCAGCTGATCTCTGGGAAGCGGAGGGGGAAGTAAATAGAGAAGCTCCATGCAATGGAAAAGATGGACCTCAGGTGGATAGGCCTCCACGGCGAGTGGAGAAGAGTTGGATTGGACCTCTTGGTAGAATCTGACGAAGATAAAGTAAAGGGTGTATGAGATTAGTTCATCTGATTTTATTTCTGATTAGATTTTTATTTCTGATGATACGATTGCGATCGATTTTTTTAAAGTTTCTTCCGATATTTCCTTTAAGATTTCTATTACTTTTAAAATCGAGCCAGGTTTTAGGTTTATCGATGAATCCTTTATAATCTAAAATACCATTATCATCTTCTTCATATTCATGTCTACGGAATCCGACTAGATTGGATACGATTTTGCCTCGATTTTTAACATAAGAGACATATTTTTCGCATACAGATGTTAATAGATCTTCTACCATATATAATGCTTTATTATAAGAATTAAAATCATTAGATGATACAGATAGATGTAGACGATCAGAAACGGGTGCAGAATTTAATGGTTTACCTTTAATAGTTAAATCAACTTTATTATTAGAATTTTTCATAATATATTCAATATTAGTATTATTAATACCTAAGATAGAACCTGTAACATCAAAATCAGGTTCATATGAAAAGAGTTCAATTAATTCAAATCTACACATACGTTTAATATCTTTTTTATTTGTAATACCAATAACATGTTCAACACCATTAATATATAATGGTCTAGTTTTAGATGAGATAATAATATTATCATCATCAGATATTCTATTATGTGATTGTATATTTGTAAATCTATCATTATTATATAAATTTGTTTTATTATTCTTTATAAATAATCCATTTAATGTTTCACCTGGTTTAAGTAATACACATCTTAATGTACCTATACCATTTAATATTATACCATCAAGATCATCTATAGCTATACGTGTACAATTAGGATCTGTTACTATTAATTCTGCTGCTGGATATTCATTTGATATAGATATACCATGGACACCAGAATAATATGAGAATAATTCCCTCAAATCTGATTCAACCAACTCATATGATATTGTATTATTCTCTATATATACAGCTAACCTATTATTACCATATTGATTATTTAAATTCATACCCCAATCATTCGATGATGTTGTTAACATCATTGATTGATTAGGTATTATTACAGATGATGATGTATTTAATCCATTATGTTGTGGAATCATCATATTAGATGATGGACCTATATTATTAGGTTGTGATACCATCATATTAGATTGAGACATCATCATACCGGGTGGTAACAATACACGATGTGATGTATCACCATTACCATTATTTATAGGTGGAGGAATCGTAGCATTTGGATGTGTATTATTATTACCATATGGACCACCAATCATCATTGGTTGAGGATGTATATTCATCATCGGATGTAAAACACCACCACCCATCATCATCTGATGCTTATGGATCATATCTGGACCAACACCACCATTATATATACCATGGGCCAATGACTGCTGATATACATCACCCTTACCATATACATAACTAGGTGGTACACCGTGTCCATACATATCTATTATACCCCTTCTCTTTAGGATTATTAAAGTGGCTGTTAAATATAAAATTACACTACTAATCACAACGAAACTTTTTAAATATTTCCCTACAATATATCTTATACACAATCTAGGAAACTCTAAATCTATTCTAATTATTATCTAATTAACAGGATTAAGATGCAAACACACAACTAACAACGATTTATAATATTTTTCTCAGAAAAATATATACGTTCTCAATGAACAAATATAATAATAACAACTTATTTTTTCTATTTTCTCAAATCAACCTTGTGATATTTTAATTCGATCCCATCGACAAATATTTCAATCTTAAAAACCATCAGCTGCACTTGATTTTAAACACAGAAACTGTTATTTAATTTAATTTACAAACAACAATAAGATTATATATTTATATTTTTTTCACTCTAATAACAGTTCTATTATTCTACTGGATAGTGTATAATACAAATTTAAATACTCTGACCGTGGGGACTTGAGTCTAAACCAATCTGCAGCGCCACATTCAAATGGGGCCATACCATTCCATGTCAATGACTCGGATAATCCAATTAACATGGTCACCTACTACACATTTAATTATAAATCATATATCTATCTCATTAAATCTAATTGGTATCATATCCATACATAGACGTCAACATGCGGGACGCGGATCTACCATAGACCAAAATCCATCTAAATAACAAACTCCAGTGAAATTAACATGAAATTTAGTGATAGTTAATTAATTTAAAGCTAAATATAAATTTATATAATTTTTGTTCGATCAATAATAAATTTGCGATTTTTTTTTCGAGTTGTACCTCTTACACACCTATACCCTCTATATACTAATCAACCGCCACTTTCTCTATACTGTTGGTGTAGTAAATGTAATTCCTTCTCAATTTCAAGTGTGATCTTGTCATAGTCGTTTTTGAGGCATGCAATTTTACCCCTTGCGTCTCGTATTGCGTAAATATCTATATCATTCCTAGGAAATTGCTCTTCATCGACCAATGGACCAGTTAAACCAACACCTTTACACTCATCACTATTTAAAAAACTCAACAGAGCATCAATTTCGAGCTCTATGTCCTTCCTCTTCTTGTCCAACTCCAGTATGTGTGACATGATTAGAATCTTCTTCTAAAACAAATTTATACACAAACACACAAATTAAATTCTAACAAATTTAAATTACAAAGTTACATTAGCTATTTGTTAAAACATTTTAATTATATGTCTATTCTATATCATGGAATCCCCCAGCGGTCACTCTCGTCTTTCCATACACCCCTAGAGACTTCGTATATATATATATTTATTCCCTGAAAATGTCCAGCATCTATTGACGCTTATTAAATAAAAAATTTGCTGTCAAACGACTAAAATGATCTTAATAGACAGATTATCCAGAGAATGTCATCGCAAATTCACCGTAAGTCCATTTTACACCTCTAAATATCTGCCCATAGAGATCATTCGCATATTATCGATTTCACAAACATATCGGTAAAGGGAATTGGAATCGTTATATAGAGCGCTATACTAAGCCGAGAAGTATAGAAAATACACAAAGACTTATATTTAATTACAAGGCATCATATAAAGCAGCTAAAAATTCAGCCTCTTATCTATGGGATTTACCGAAAAAAATCGCAAAAGCCACCTGTTCTAACGATCTACTTGATGCCTGGGTACTATACAGGTACACATTTTAAATTCCATCTACGATAAGGAAACTTCCACTGCTTCACCGATGTTAAAACCTCTGTTCCACTCGCCTCCACCGTAGGTCCTGCAGACAGCTTCTCTATTTACCTATCTCTAAAGAGTATAGCCACTCCCGGAGATCGTGGCGGAAGTGTAGTTATTGGACCTCGAGTGGAGAACCCGTAGCTGATCTCAGGGAAGCGGAGGGGGAGGTAAATAGAGAAGCTGTCTGCAAGACGACCTCAAGTGGAGCAGACAAACTCTCGCTTATAATATTAGCTTTTAAATATATTATTATTTCTAGACATAAGAAGAAAAAATTGTATCATTATGTATTAGCATTGAGACGTTTGAATGATATTAAAGTACTGGATGTATCGGATTGGCGATTCAAGTTATTAACTAGTCGTTTATTGAAACGTAGTAAATATTTTATTGGTAATTATTGTAGTGTTTTTTATTCCCATTTATCTTTATAGATTTACCCAGTATATGTTATTTTTTGAGCAATTTGAAGGCTATTGATATATTGGATAGATTATCTGTACGTTTATATGAAAGGATTAATGATTATACGGCTGATCAATTATGTAAGATCGCTTATTCATTTGGTAATTGTCGATTACATAATAAGCATTTATTTTCATTAATATCTAAACGTTTACAAAATATCATTCAATATACTTCTAATAAATCATTAACTAATATTATTGAGGTATATTTAAATAAATATATAATTATGGGGCGCATCATGAAACATAATTACAGGCTTGTGGTAAATCTTTGATATATAATTTTGGGTTGTTTAAGTGTATATCATTGGAATTGCAGCGTAGGATGAGTAGTGAATATATAAATGAAGTATTAAATGATATGTCTGTATCTTTTAGTATTAATAAGTATAATCATTCATTGATTGATTTATCATCGATTGAAATTGATAGGAGGAATAGTAGTATTAGTACATTTAATGATATGTTTAATTTGGGTAAGTTATGGGGTTGGGTTGAAAAATTCATTTTAAATTAAATGTTAATTAATTAAATTTAGCTATGGGGTTTTCATTATTAAAAGTACAAGATTTAAATTTGTTAAATTATATATCTAATGCATTAATTGATAAAATTAATAAATCTACTAGAGGTTTGATTTATTTAATGGTGATAATTAACCCCATTTTTAGATGATTTTATCGATCCGAATCTAGTTTGTAAATCATTAAATATATACCATACATTGAAAATCAATGATTTAAAGTTATTCAATACTGTATGTACTTTGATTACATAAACTAATTTACCACATTAGATATTAGAAAATGTGTATAAAAAACCCTATAATTACCCCATTTATTGGTATATTTTACCCCATTATAATAAATTTATATTTAGTATAACTGATGTATGTAAAATATTATCATTTCTATTACCCAGGGATATACCAACTATTCATCATGTATGTTGACTGAAATTCATGCAATTATCATCCACATACTACAACTCACTTCATCCATTTCATTCAGAAATTTTCTGCTCTGGCAAATTACATGAAGACTCACACGAATTCAATGAATAATACCTCTGTAAGTAATCCCCATATATTAATTAATTTTCAACCCCCACAATTCATATAGTTGTGTAATTATGCGGTATTTGTATATAAGGCAAGCACTGATAGTGCATGGAAATCCAATATATTGGATGAAATAAAGTATAAATTTGTCCAGAATAACATAACTGACTATACATTTTATGATGTACCAAAAATGATGGAAATTTTATCAAATTACAACAAAATAAACGAAGATGTATTTAATATATTCAAAAAGGGTATATATCGCATCATTGATCAATTAGAACCATGTGATTATATGAGGCTAACTAGATTATTGGTATGATTATTAAACACCATAAAATCGTTATTTTTCAGAGAAAATTGAAAAAAATGGGGTTAAATGATGTAAAATTAAATAATTTATTGGGCAAATCTATATTAAATCGTTGGGAAGAATTTAATATAAAACAATACCATATAATTATAAGAGATTTAATATTATCGGGTGGATTACAACAATCAATAATTAAAGAATTATGGGGACATAACAAGTATTTATCAAATTAAATATATCAACATTTATTCATAGGTATAATAAAGGGTTCAGAATCAATGTATAGCAACACCATAAAAATAATACTAATATGCTATCACTCAACACTATTATACATACCATTTCATTCGTCGTTCCACCTGAGGTTACAACCTTATATTCGTCTTGCAGACAGCTTCCTTTATTTATCTCACCTCGACTCCCATAGATCGTCTCGGATTCCACTCGAGGTCCAATCACTACCTTCCTCACTGCCACGATCTCTGGGAGTGGCTCTACTCTTTAGAGATAGATAATTAGAAGAGGCCACCACGGCGAGTGGAAGGATAGTTGGATGTAACCTCACGTGGAGTGGCAAGTGGAAGAAGAGTCGGATTGGACTTCGGGTGAATGTCCAGTGGTAAGACATGTGCATATGGGCGTTACGATAATAATGACTAAAATTATAGATTAAGATTTAAATGAGATTAATTTGATTAAAACAATCTGAATTGTTTACGTGGGTTACCAAAGATTTCATTTTTTTCGACTTTGAGTACATTGAACCTTACGGTTTTGGAGAGTGGTCTGCATTGCCCAACTGTAACAATGTCACCAGCTTTAACTTCGAAACAGGGCGAGCAGTGGCATGGGATATTCCTATGCCTCTTCTCAAAACGATTATATTTATTAACATAATGGAGATAATTTACTCTCATTATGATAGTGCGTTTCATTTTTGTTGATAAAACCATACCCCTATAATGAAAATAATTATAAATATATAAAATAGTCGAACATACTTTATTAATCTACCACGTATAGATATATTACCAGTAAATGGGCACTTCTTATCTATATATGTACCTTCCTTTGCTTCCTTTGGGGTCACAAAGCCCATACCAATATCCTTATAGTATCTAGACCTTCTGCCCAATTTCTGCAACTTTTTAATACTAACAGTTGGCTGTTTTTGATAAGCTTTATATACCTAAAATGTAGTTGGAATATGAGCATGTAAATATATATCGACAACCATACCTGCGCCTGGGATCTATCCATGGTTTATAAAAATACGAAATTTATCAACAACAACTTCAATCTAACATTAAATTAATAATTTAAAAGTTATATTTAAAACTGTTATAACCGATGAATTCAATTTAATTAAATGTATGCCATTTATCATACATGGGGTGAGGAGATGATAGACACCAAGGCGTTGGTAACAGTCACATGGATGGGGGATTTAGTTATGTTTATTGTAAGAAATATTGTACACAATAGTAATTTAATAATATTAATATATATAACTTTTTATAAACTTTCCAATTCATCAACCTTCCATTTGAAAAGTATCGACCTTTACCGAGATATACCCACCTTCATGAAATGGGCTCTTAAACCTGGCCTAGGAACGAGTTCACTGGTTTATTATAAATAATATAATTATTTATACATTATTATTCCACAATTAAAACGATATAATCATCGACTACTATTTTTTCAAAACTCACTTAATGTGTATTTTAGCCACACATTATAAACTGCCGTATCCAGTTTACGTATTAAAATGAATATATTATTACCTCATGTCAACATTAGGGGTATGGCAACTACAGTCTGTGATTTTAAAGTACAGTGAAACGGGTCATAGCAGCCGAGGTCTTAGATATTATTTGCATCACTTATTGGATTCCTTCAAGCGCAGGAATCCACAGATTGATATTACCATAAAACATGAACAATATGAATTGCCTACCGCGACATTTAGGTACGTTCATCTACTAGACACGTTCCCATAGCACTCTTTCATCACCACCTTTCATTCACTGATCATACCTTTAGTTACAGAGATGGCTCCAAGTATGAGATTAGTTTAAAGGACTTGGAAGCACGGCATATAGAGGAAGTGATGCAGTTTCATAGAGATTCGGCTGGTAGTATGGAGTATATGAAGCATGGACAATCAAAGGTATGGACAACCAATAGGTCTATACAGGTATGTTTCCATAGCATTTTTCTACATTTTACACTCATCTAGGGGCTATGGAATCCAACAATATCAAGTCAATTGAACGCATTGTCGTGGTTCAAGGGCAAGGGCGGTAATCCAACCGGTCGGAAATTAAACAGCAAATCACTGCCAAAATATACCGCAAAGTCATTAAATTTATGCTATGAAGCAGTAAAAGGTCTAGGCCGTTGGGGTGATGAAAAAATTTTCACCAAAGGATGGGACCAAAATTATCTCAAGAATATTTTTCTACACCCATTCATAAATGATGAATTAAACACAATGAAATTCAGCAGACAGAAATGAAACCACTCTCTCTATGTAAATTATATCGTAATTTATTACACTTATTCTTATTTTATCGACTGCCATCCACTGAATGACCCTTTACCATACCTTACACTCCCACCTTTCGTCGACTTGCATACAGCTCTGCACCTGAGGTCCAATCCACCTACTCTTCCACTCGGCGTGGAGCCTTCTTCTAATTACCTATCTCTAAAGAGTATAGCCACTCCCGGAGATCGTGGCGGAAGTGTAGTTATTGGACCTCGAGTGGAGAACCCGTAGCTGATCTCAGGGAAGCGGAGGGGGAAGTAAATAGTGAAGGCTCCACGGCAAGTGGAAACAAAGACAGATTCCTTATTGAAAAGTGTTGGTACTACTGAAATTACTCATGACAATAGTACTGGTGCTCAAGCTGCTCTTGATGCTAAGAAGGCGATTAACTTCGATACCTCTGGAGAAATCGCGAAATATCTTAATCATGGCACCACTGGTGTTGCCAAGAAACTTGGAGAGGTTTTTACTGATTGGCCAGATACAGGTGCAGCTGAAGAAGTTAAAATTGCTGGTATTGTAGCTTTAGATATATTTAGTGTCATTGGAGTAGCGGGTTTAATTGCTATTATTATCCTTTGTGTAACTCTAGATCTACATGATGAAGGTGTTCTGGAAATTACAGGGAAGCTTGGAGGATATTTCGCATTCACTTCTCTCATTCCCATATTTGGTGGTATTTTAATCGCCAATCATAATGAGAAGGTTCAGCTTAAAAAGTCTACCATCAAGTTGAAAACTGATAGCAGTGATACTGCTCTTACTGCAGAAGAAATCCAAGACTTAGGATGGGCTACTAATGCTAGTGATCATCAATTTGATAAAGTTGCTGATATAGTTAGGTCGAATTTTGTGGCTGTTATGGGAAGATTATCATTACCTTTTTCAATTGAAACAACTTTTGGTTAGGCTAGGAGCAAGATTGCGGCAAATGGTGAAGCACCTGATAGTGAAACAAATGCAGCCGCTATTAATATTTATCTTAACAATAGCAGTAGTGGTCAAGGTAGTCAAGTTAAATCTAAACTTAGTACCGCCCAAACTGAACTAAATAAAATTACCAGTACTGCCGGTGATAATAAAACTGCAGATGCTGGGTATATACAAGCTGCGTTAGGCCATATTAATCAAGCAAAAACTACTGCTGAAGGAGATACAGATACTGCTACTCAAGCCAATCGTGAAAAAACTAAAGAATGGATCCAAACTTTAATTAATGAATTTTCTGGAGTAGGCAATGATACAATCTGTTGTATTACAAATTAAAAGACTAAAAATTCAACTTTGAAACTAAATGAGCACATGACTGGTAAAACTTATCGGATAATAGTGGTACTCCTACTGCTTATAGTACTTCTAGTGGTTTCGGACAGAAAGTTAACGACGCTAGAAAGAAGGTTGATTCCAGCCTAGGTGGTACTTCTGTTGTAGCAGATGCGAATTCACTGAAAACTGCCCTAAGTACCACTACAGGTGAAATAAAAGAGGTTGTTGACTACTGGGATACAAATATTGACAAAATTGGTCCTGGAAATCCTCCCAATGAGGGTAAAGATCATGCTTCTAATCAAACAGCCAAGAACGCAATTGATGTGATAAAAAGATATACGGAAAATACTTCAGATCCAGCTTATAGTACTATAGGTCAACATGATACTGCTGCTAATGCTGCTCCTTCCAAGTGGATGAACTGGAATAAACCTTAATGATGCCAGTGATGAAATGACGGTTACTGGTAATCAAGCTGAAGCAAATTCGAATGGTAAAGTTGTGGAGGAGCTTACAAACCAAGCTAAATCTAAAGGTCAATCTGCTGCTACTAATGTTCAAACTGCTAACGCCATTAATAGTCAACTTTCTAATAGTACAAATGCTAGACAAAAGCTTAAAGATGCCCACGATCAACTTAAAACATTATCTGGAGCTACTCAGGCTGCAGACGCTGCAACTGCAGCGGAAGGTGCTGTTAAAAAACTTGAACAGGCTAAGAATGACTTAGGTGCTGGTAATACTAATGCCAAAGTATGGATATATGTATTGATTGATAAATACAATGGAATAGGTTCACATATGGATGATTATAACCATTTGGTTTGTTGAGAGTTTAATATTATAGACTGTGGACATGGAACGAAGTGATGCAAATCATAGGAAGTAATCCTTCTAGTACTACTACTGCAACAGTTACAATAAGAGTTGATAGCAGTAATGGTACACTAACTATTACTAAAGATAATAATTGTACTGAGAAATCTGATACCGATAATCCTAGTCCTGGTTGGACTAAAAAAACATATACACCTAAAAGTGGAACAATTACTATAAGTGTTACGCCTTCTGGAAATAATAAAGGTCTTGAAGAAGCTATTAAAAACGAGAAAACGGCTGTTGAAGAATTAAATCATTATACAAATAATGATAATCATGAGGTTTTGAGGTTAAAGAAGGATACCAACTTCTATATTTATTATATGACTAATACTGGCAATAATAACTGGAAGAAATATGGCGGTACTATTAACAATGCACAAGATGCTGTTAGTACTGTAATTAACAATGAGCTTAGTAATAGGGTGGAAATTCAATTGGAAAGGACGACCAATCAAAATTACGGTTTAATTGATGTTTCCGACAAACAAATTAATGTTGCAGATGCTACATCAGTTCCTGGTTACACTGGATATAAACATTCTAGAACTGCCAGTGGTGGATTCACTATAGAAAAGATTAGGTATAAAGGATCTGAGATAGGAGGTATTGTACCTACTGGTGGAACTATTCCAAATGTCGACGAAGTTAATGTGTATTACGATCAAACTGATTCCGAGCTTAAGAAACCTCTACTTCTGTACACTAAAACTACTGGTGGTAATTATACATATTATGGAAGGGGTATGAAGAACTTCCAAATGCACTGGAGAGACCTACGTCCAGGTGAAACTACTGAATTAACTGCCGATGACCTTAAACCTCATCTTTATATGATGTCTAGATGAGGTGATGTTAATGAATTTTAAATATCTTTATGATAACATCATATATATCAGGCCATCTGGGGCCTATTTGCAGATAGAAGTGGAACAGACGTTAAGAAAGATGTACTTGATAAATTAGATAACGTAGATAAGCTGCTACAAAAGGCTATAACCGCTCTTGGAACTGATCCATCTGCTCAAACTGAAAATATAAATAAACTTAACGAAGTTAAAACTAAAATTGGTGAGGCTAGAGGGAAGGTTGAGGCAATAACTACGGGTGTAAATTTTAGAAATACCACTGACACTGCTTCTGGTAAAGGTAAAGCTGCTAAGGATGCTCTTGACACAGTTAATACAACAGCTGATACTCAACTTGCAAGTCCTATTAATTATGGAAGTAATAAACAAATTACAAAAGAACATATTACAACTCCTATAAATGACGCTATAAACAAATTTACTAATGCTACAACTAATGGAGTTGGTAGTCATACAACTCCTAATACAACTTCTCCTCAACCACGATCTCTGGGAGTGGC